>CM049374.1:21000175-21025240 GCA_026937815.1 Etheostoma perlongum | reverse complement strand
GTGTGAAATTGAATCAGACAGTGTTTAATGTTGTCACTCCTGAGAGAGATGCTTTTTAAGGATTGTTTGCGGAAGAAGATGCCACCGCACATTATCATAGTGACACATGGGAAAAACTCCAGCCAGAAATAACCAGCCGTCACACCACAGATAGACAAGCAAAAATAAGAAGCAAAGACGGAGAGAAGGAGTGAGCCACATAGCAAGAACAGTCATATCCTGCCTCCCAATTACTCTTTTTATGAAGGCAGACATTGTTTATGAATACATTAGGAAATCGTACTCTATAATTAGTCTGTTCCTCATGACTGGGTGAGTCCAAACAAAGAGGACAGCATCTCACACTAAATGACAAATAGCTACACTTGTTTCCTATCATTACTGCTCTGAAATGAGTAGTGAATTACAACTTTGTTCTGCAATGTCAAGTGTCATTTGCATCCTGCGCATGTGTTTGGGCACATCTCTGGCTCAACACCATCAGCTACTCTGCTAAACTTGGGAATTGTGTAACTGTGCCACACAGCAGACAGAAACCACTTTCTAATTATGGATGCTGTTATCGTTTCTTAATTTTTCTTGTTGCTGTGGGGGGAACACGGGGCACATCTGGCCAGAGGTTAATAAGTCTGGTGGCCTCAAAGGATGTGTATGTATGTGTGTGTATATATGTATGTGTGTGTGTGTGTGTGTGTGTGAGAGAGAGAGTTTATGAGTCGGACTGTGTCCCACATGTGGCCATAGGTCGACAGTGCTGTTTGACTGATTGGCCCTCCACTGTCTGGTGCGAAGATCATGTAATTAACGCTCAGTAAAGCCACAGAACAGCCATGTTTTCATCAGGCTTCCTCCCATTGAAGTTTTATTAGCTCTGACCATGAAAGGCCTTCTAATGAGGAGCAGGAAGCTGGGGGGAAGTTATGGAGACCGAAGAGAGCAAAAGAGGGGAGGCCGAGTGGTAGCAAAGAGAAAGGGGAGTACGGGGTAAGGAACTGTCACTTTAGTGTACACAGGCCGTAATTATGTGGTGAGCATTTTTAGGGCGTGATGAGGTTTTCTTAGTGAAAATGTCATTGCTTCTATACAGAAATACTACAGATGTTCATGTTGTACCACTCCTTTCAGGCAAAAACACTCACACTTAGTTTCAATGTAGATAGTTGGAAGAACATGTAATATACAGTAACACAGCTATGTCCCTCTAAATGCACTATACACTTTATAACTTTGCACACAAAAAATCTGTAATCTGTAATCAAAAGTTACTCAACCAGGATGAGAACAGGATATGCTCAGTCAACACTTACCTAACTCTACAGAGCAGTAGCTACTCCACTCTTTATCCACATATTTTTAGTGACAGTGACGCTAACGTAGCCAAGAATAGCTTTGTCAGAAAGACTGCTCTCAGACTCAGTACTGCTCCAGCTTGGTCACTACAGCGGCCCTTCACATGCAGCGGTTTGTGTTCCTCTGGTGCCGACTACAACAATGACAGCCTTTGCTGTTGGTTAAGTATTGTAAGCATAATTTCTATTAGCTGTTTTCCACTACACACCCTGGCACATGGGCCTATGCTCTTCTACATGTACAGTATGTCATCAGGGGTTTAATTGCAGAATGTAAATTGTTCTGATATTCTGCTTAAACAATGTTTTGCTTTTACAAAATGATACTACAACTTTGATTAGTCTTATAGTGTTCAAAGCAGACGTTTGTCTCACGTTATATTTTATTTAGTTTGCCAAATGACATCAGATGTTTTAGTCCATGCGCACACACCTGCACCCATGGCAACCCTGAAACCAAAGAGCCTCTCCACATTACAAATCCCAATTTAACACTACAGGAACGCAAGACCTGTAACATAACCATAACAAACCTGAAATTATAAGAACCAGTAAGATCTTGGTTCTAGGTGCTGCCTTGCTACAAATGACTAACCAATCATTGTACCACTGCATTACTGTCTTAACACATGGCTGAAAAGAAGGGTAATCCATGAAAAAATACTAGGTCCTTTAAATGGAAGCACTTACATTATTCCTTATTTAATTCTACATAACAATTAAGCAAATTCATTATTGTGTTTCTATGCATTGAAGGCATCAGATATACTACATCAACTGTGATTTTACTCCTTATCAGACTCAAACTCAGCAGGATTGCCACCCAAATGTCGCACTGTCTGATTAGAGGAGAAATCAATTTTTACATTAATCTTGATTGCTATAAATATGCGTGTATTTTCGATTGGAGAAAAAAAACAGACCCAGATTGGTGCAGGCAACACAGTGTATCTAAAACTTGCACCAACAACTGCCTTTTTAGCTCAGTGGAAGCTTGTACACGTAGCTGCAGCTACTCCATGTTGCCTGCACCGATTCGGATCCTATTTCAACCGAAAGTACACGCATATTTATAGCGACCAAGATTAACGTAAAAAATTGGCCAGAATTCTCCTTTATTTGCACCAATTCACTGCTGTCACAGTAAAGATTTCAGTGTTTTCTCATTTTCTCTCTTTTTCTGTGCAAGCAGAATAGTTTTGAAAAAAAATCAACTGAACATTTCTCCCTAGCCACTGGAATGCCTTTGTTGTGAAGAAGCTACAGGGAAAGTAAAAGGACTGGAACCTTGTTGTTGATTAAACATTTTTGCATGTCTAGATTTGGACAACGTATGTGCACTTTATTTCTCAGATCAGTTTGAGATCTTTCTTGGGCAGAATGGCATAAGCAGCTGCCAACACATATAGCAAAAAACTTTTATGATGTCATTCTTGTCACATACTGTAGGAATTACTTGGACGGATACCCCATATGGAAATTTGACATTAGAGCATTCTGCATTGTTAATGGAATTTATACAGTAATAGAAACATATATAGAGAGATGGCATCCATTAAAACTGGGTTAGGCAGTTTTTGTGAAAAAAGCAAAAAAACTGCCAGAATTTGAAAACAAAGCCCTCCTCTGCAGCTCTGTCCTTAGCCCCTCCCACCAGACGAGCACAGGCATATGCAGGTAACCTGTATGAGTACAAGTCATCAATTTTAAACAACCCAATCATGATTCTGATCCCAATACGGCTATTTAGCTACTATTAGTGTCGCCATCTGAGAAGCCGCATTGAAAACTGTTTGGAAAAGGGCAGGAACTTACAAAAAAATACTTGAAGCCAGAAGACCAAAAACATCTTTTCCATCGAGAAAACCCTTCAGTGCCATGCTTTGCTTCTCTTTCACTGAAGAAATACTCTCCAGTTTTGATATGACTGATGCTATTGCAGCATCTACGCTAACCTCTTTAGGAGTCGCCATTGTTGTTTTACAGTTGCCTCTCCCGTGTTGTCACACACACAACCATGGCTGCCAGTGGTTCCTAACAGGACGCTGACTGGTGGCTCGGACACAAAGGCATTCAAAGCCTACTTGATACCTGACAAGATGCATTTCCAATCTCATGGTGATGTCGTGACAATCCAGCTGCCGTGTAAGCGGCAATTCTAGGAGAATTACCATGTTTTTAAGGCTCTAGCTAGCTAGATTTTCTAAAGCCTGACAACAATACCAAAAGGAGGTACAGAAGGCTAGTTTTCTCTAAAATCACTTGAATTACAAAATGCTAAAAGTTTAGTATGGAACCTTTGCCCAATGGCGCTAATACAAACTGCCTACCCCAGCTTTAAGCTCACGTAACCATATAGAAAGGATTTTGTCATTGTTATCATTTTCATGTGGCATTGAAAAGCACAAGTACTGCCTGAGTGCTACCACCCATCAAACCCACAAGTACAGTTTTATGAAGACATTAATGACAAAAAGAGCAGGGTATAGCCAGAAACACACACACTCAGTGATGCATCGGGAGCAGCAAGCTTGGCCAGAGTGCAGGGTCCACTGCCGGGGCTCACAGCATGGTTTCTATGTAAATATCAGTGTTCTGTTTCAACAGATGTAATCAGTCTTTCAAGGGAGATCAGTGTGTCCTCTCCCTAAAACCAGCCTCATCCTGGGCTCTTACAGATCGCATTGATTCTGCTTCTTTTATGGGGTTTTATGTCGACTATTAGCCTGAGTTCAGCACATTCACCAGGGTGCTCGAGTGTGTACACATTGCTCATCGGGTCTTTCTTTTCCCTTTCTCGTTCACCGTGTCTTTTCTTCAGTCCATCTTGTAACTATTTTCTCCCTTGTACACACACTCTCTGATTTTCTGTCCCCTGTTCCACTTCCTATCTTGGCCTCATGAGAACAAATCATCATGCCGCCACTGCCTGTTAAAACACAGTCATGCATAACACTTAAGAGTCAGTTTAAAGCTTGCCTTTCTCTTCTTGCCTGTTTGCAATTTTGCGATGCTACATCGACCCTTGATCACATGTACCCTGTGTCTGTCTGTGCAAACACAGCCTCCACAAACAGTCAATCTGCATGTCTCCACACAAAGAGCCTTCCCCAGTTGCCGGAGACAGATGATGACAGAAAAATGAGAAATGTTGATGGTAAGAGCAAAGGGTAGCAGACGGATAGTATTGTTGAGAGAAATGACAAAATGGCGAAGGAAACTGGGAGGACGTGGTGTGAACTTATGAGGCAGGATAAGAAGAGAGAGAATATGATGATGGATGACATGAGAGAATGACAGAAAAGTGAGTTGGAGGGGGAGAGGGGGAACAGGAGGTAGTGTACATTCAAAGTGGAAAGGATAAAGCACTGGAGATAAAACAAAAAGAAGAGTGAAAACAACCGATGGCCAACGTGGTCTGATCCTTGAATTCTTGGGGTTGTTCTTGCAAGCAGGCACTGTCGGCGATGAGAAATGCCCCCTGTGGTGTGTTGCGTTGTGCTTTTGTACATCTCTGTGGGCATCCTGGCACTTTTTTTTCCTGTTGTGAAATCTGCACACATTCCAGTCTTCTCCAAGCACAGGAGGAGAAGAAATCTTAGGTCCATCTTAAAAAAAGTGAAATCAAATACAAAAACACTCCAAACTACTTCCTCAGACATTACCATGGAACGGAGCAGTGTTGAGAGCAAGAAATCTAACAGAGAGGCCCCTTTAATTTTCAATAATGGCCACTAAATGTTGTTTTAATATGAATCCATTTACAGTGGCTTATGTAGCTACTGATCTCTCCGTTTTGTACAGTTTATCATTATCAAATGAGAAGACTGCACCCCATCTCTTTCCCTCACATACAATGGCAGACCTATCAAAAGCCCTATGCAAAATCGAGGAAGAGAGGGAGTGACCCTGCCCGGAGGAGGCCCGGGGCCCCCGTCTGGAGCCAGGCCTGGACGGAGGGCTCGTCAGCGAGCGCCTGGTGGCCGGGTTTGCCACGGAGTCCGGCCGGGCACAGCCCGAAGAAGCTACGTGGCCCCCTATCTCCATCCCATGGGCCCACCACCTGTGGGAGGAACCGCTGGGGTCGGGTGCGCAGCCACATGGGTGGCGGCGAAGGTCAGGGACCTCGACGGACCAGACCCGGGCGGCAGAGGCTGGCTCTGGGGACGTGGAACGTCACCTCTCTGTGGGGGAAGGAGCCGGAACTTGTGCGGGAGGTGGAGCGCTACCAGTTAGATCTGGTGGGGCTTACTTCTACGCACAGTCTCGGTTCTGGAACCGTACTCCTGGATAGGGGTTGGACTCTGTCCTACTCCGGAGTTGCCCAGGGTGTGAGGCGCCGGGCGGGTGTGGGGATACTCACAAGCCCCCGGCTGAGCGCCGCTGCGTTGGAGTTTACCCCGGTGGACGAGAGGGTCGCCTCCCTACGCCTGCGGGTGATGGGGGGGAAAACTCTGACTGTTGTTTGTGCATATGCACCAAACAGGAGTTCGGAGTATTCGGCCTTCTTGGAGACCTTGAATGGAGTCCTGTATGGGGCTCCAGTAGGGGACTCCATAGTTCTGCTGGGGGACTTCAACGCACACGTGGGCAATGATGGAGATACTTGAGAGGCGTGATTGGGAGGAACGGCCTCCCTGATCTGAACCAGAGTGGTTGTTTGTTGTTGGACTTCTGTGCTAGTCATGGATTGTCCATAACAAACACCATGTTCGAACATAGGGATGCTCATAAGTGTACGTGGTACCAGAGCACCCTAGGCCAAAGGTCAATGATCGATTTTATAATCGTTTCATCTGATCTGAGGCCGTATGTTTTGGACACTCGGGTGAAGAGAGGGGCAGAGCTGTCAACTGATCACCATCTGGTGGTGAGCTGGGTCAGGGGATGGGGGAGGACTCTGGACAGACCTGGTAAGCCCAAACGGGTAGTGCGGGTAAACTGGGAACGTCTGGAGGAGGCCCCTGTCCGACGGACTTTCAACTCACACCTCCGGGCGGAGCTTTTCGTGCATCCCTGTGGAGGCTGGGGGCATTGAACCTGAGTGGACAATGTTCAAAGTTTCCATTGCTGAAGCTGCGGCAGCGAGCTGTGGTCTTAGGGTCTTAGGTGCCTCAAGGGGCGGTAACCCACGAACACCCTGGTGGACACCGGTGGTCAGGGAAGCCGTCCGACTGAAGAAGGAGTCCTTCCGAGATATGTTATCCCGAGGACTCCGGAGGCAGTTGCAAGGTACCGACGGGCCCGAAGGGGCTGCAGCCTCTGCCGTGACAGAGGCAAAGCAGCGGGTGTGGGAGAAGTTCGAGAAGACATGGAGAAGGACTTTCGTCGGCACCAAGGTGCTTCTGAAAACCGTTCGCCACCTCAGGAGGGGGGAAGCGAGGAATCATCAAGCTGTTTACAGCAAGGATGGGACGTTGTTGACCTCAACTGGGGAGGTAATAGAGCGGTGGAAGGAGCACTTTGAGGAACTCCTAAATCCAGCTGGCACGCCCTCTGTGGTAGAGGCAGAGCTGGAGGATGATGGGGATTGTCGTCAATTTCCCTGGTGGAAGTCGCTGAGGTAGTAAAACAACTCCACAGCGGCAAAGCCCCAGGGATTGATGAGATCCGTCCAGAAATGCTGAAAGCTCTGGGTGTGGAGGGATGTCTTGGTTGACACGCCTCTTCAACATTGCGTGGAAGTCTGGGACGGTGCCTAAGGAGTGGCAGACCGGGGTGGTGGTTCCCCTCTTTAAAAAGGGGGACCAGAGGGTGTGTGCCAATTACAGGGGTATCACACTTCTCAGCCTCCCTGGTAAAGTCTACTCCAAGGTACTGGAAAGGAGGGTTCGGCCGATAGTCGAACCTCGGATTGAAGAGGAACAATGCGGATTCCGTCCCTGGCCGTGGAACAACGGATCAGATCTTCACTCTCAAGGATCTTGGAGGGGGCCTGGGAGTATGCCCAACCAGTCTGCATGTGTTTTGTGGATCTGGAGAAGGCGTATGACCGGGTCCCCCGGAGAAATTGTGGGAGGTGCTGCGGGGAGTATGGGGTGAGGGGGTCCCTTCTCAGGGCCATCCAATCTCTGTATGACCAAAGCGAGAGCTGTGTCCGGTTCTCGGCAGTAAGTCGGACTCGTTCCAGGTGAGGGTTGGCCTCCGCCAGGGCTGCGCTTTTGTCACCAATCCTGTTTGTAATATTTATGGACAGGATATCGAGGCGTAGTCGGGCGGGGAGGGGTTGCAGTTCGGTGGGCTCGGGATCTCGTCGCTGCTTTTTGCAGATGATGTGGTCCTGATGGCATCATCGGTCTGTGACCTTCAGCACTCACTGGATCGGTTCGCCGCCGAGTGTGAAGCGGCTGGGATGAGGATCAGCACCTCTAAATCTGAGGCCATGGTTCTCAGCAGGAAACCGATGGAGTGCTTTCTTCAGGTGGGGAGTGAGTCCTTACCCCAAGTGAAGGAGTTTAAGTACCTTGGGGTCTTGTTCGCGAGTGAGGGGACTATGGAGCGTGAGATTGGTCGGAGAATCGGAGCAGCCGGTGCGGTATTACATTCTGTGTATCGCACCGTTGTGACGAAAAGAGAGCTGAGCCAGAAGGCAAAGCTCTCGATCTACCGGGCAATTTTCGTTCCTACCCTCACCTATGGTCATGAAGGCTGGGTCATGACCGAAAGAACGAGATCCAGGGTACAAGCGGCCGAAATGGGTTTCCTCAGGAGGGTGGCTGGCGTCTCCCTTAGAGATAGGGTGAGAAGCTCAGTCATCCGAGAGGAGCTCGAGTAGAGCCGCTGCTCTTCGCGTTGAAAGGAGCCAGTTGAGGTGGTTCGGGCATCTGGTAAGGATGCCTCCTGGGCGCCTCCCTAGGGAGGTGTTCCAGGCACGTCCAGCTGGGAGGAGGCCTCGGGGAAGACCCAGGACTAGGTGGAGAGATTATATCTCCAACCTGGCCTGGGAACGCCTCGGGATCCCCCAGTCGGAGCTGGTTGATGTGGCTCGGGAAAGGGAAGTTTGGGGTCCCCTACTGGAGCTGCTGCCCCCGCGACCCGACTCCGGATAAGCGGATGAAGATGGATGGATGGATGGACAATGGCAGACCATACCCCTCTCGCTGTGGCTTCTCCTCACTTCTGCACCAATTTCATCCAATTACTCTGTTCATTTGCCAGCATGCTGGTCTCATATAAATATTTCACCTCCTCTATTTGTCATATGTCTCAGAGAATAAATTTCCCAATCTCCTCATCTGCTTCTTGCTGTGAAAACGCATAAACTCATGACAAGACAGAAAAGCTCAGTTTATGACCCATCTCTCATGCCAGTAATTGTTTGCTGAGCGTTAATATGTATAACTGTATAATCGTTAAAATTGCGGCGTTAAGTTCCTTGTCCCGTGCTACATGAATAATAAAAACTTTTGCTGGATGATATTTTCCTGAGAGCAACCTTGACAGTGACCTGGGCATTATAACGGAAATGAAAACACTGAAACTGGCCGCAAGTCTTCTCTGAATGTCAGTGTAAGCAAATGGTCCAGAGTCAACTAACCTCAACTCTGTTCAGGTTTTATGGGGTTCCAGGGCAGATCTTCAGACAGATTGGCAGCGTCTCCCTCCACGTGGACCTTGGAAACAGCGGGAGGCCACGTCTCTGTGTGGTTCTCAGCCCCCTATGAGGAGTCCTTCATTATTTTCCCACTGCCACTTTACAATATCCACACATTCCTTTTCACATTCCTCAGCCCTCCCCTGTACAGAAGCACTTAATCACATTACTCCTCAAACTTCTCCAACTTGTTTTTAATGAGAGAGACTGCATGAAAAGTGTAAAGCATCAGTGCCGACTCCAGATCACCAGACACACATACAGCAAATGACTGTGTGAGTAATTATTCTTACCCCTGATAGAAATTGACAGTTTTCACAAGCACTTATTTTTCTGTTTCAAACAACCCACTTTTGAAAGCTGGCCAGCTTTGGTACTGGCTTGGGTTAGTCTAAAGCTGTTTCCATCGCGCCTCACCCCCCCCCCGCTCTGATCAGAGTGAAGCTGCTAATGGGGAATTGCTATTTAGAAGGATTGGTTCTCTGAGCACTCCTTTCATATGGCGTTGTAAACTGGATTGTAAAACAAATCTTGCCTGTAAATGTGACGGCTGAGAAACAGTCTGTCTTTGGTTAGGTTGTAAATGAGGCTGTAATGCTGTGTGTATGTTCCCTGGAACCGGATGTGGAAAAAATGCGTGGTGTTTATTGACCTAAGAGATCCTCTTGACTGATCATGCATCTTTTACAGCAGCAAATATAACAAGGATGTGGGTAGCATGTAACCTCGTCAGAATCAGTGATGCATGTTGTACAAGGTGCCTGCAGTGAGTGGCTTTTTTCAAGGGATGTAATCATTATATGCAAATCACTTGGGATATTTGAAATAGGCTACCATTAGACGAGACCAATGGACAAAGTATTTAACATTTATTCAACTGAAATTCTGACTCCTAGATCTTTATCAGGTCAAACCTTTTTTCCATTAGTATTTTGTCTTTACAGACCCCCCGCCCACACTTAGAACATCAAAACCCAGGTCAAGTCAAATCCATTATATTCAAAATTGACTTGCACATTATGTTAGCACAGCATTAGTGCTATCACCGTTGCTGTTTTGTGAAAATCTACGCCATTCATATTCTTCTCCCGGAGCCAATTTTGAACAACAGGCATTATGACTTGTAACAGAAGGGAAGCGCAGGTGTAATTTTTTAATATTAACAATGGCTTCCATGCACTATAATATGAGCCAGCATTCAGCAGGGCCCTGGGAACTGCACACCCAATTAACATGCAGCCATACAGTAATTAATGTTATTAACTACACCTGTGGTTTCCCTGTTAATGACACAGCGTCTGCTGTGAAGAAAAAAAACTACTTCATTGAAAATATGATTATGAACATTAAGATCAACCACATCCCTGTTACCATTAGAATTATAGCAATTTACGAGTTATTGTTATGGATTACAATTTAAAATTCAGTAATTAGTTAGAGTTATGAGATGACTGACATCAGTTTGGGCTTCTGTGTTGAGGAGAGACCAGCCGAGTGTGTAAGATCGGGACGACAGATGTGGGAGGCGGCTAGCTAGAAATGAGACTCCCAGGTAACGCCTCAGTTGTCATAGCGGTAATGTTTTATTGTGTTGTCTTAGTAAGCACGTTAACATTAGTCACTAAGCCATTCAGGCCTGTTAATTAGTTGGACCCTCTTCTCTTAGCCCTCCTGTTGTCTTTGGGTCCAATTTGACCCATTTTCAAAAAAACATTTATATCAAAAATATAGTTTTCTTTCAACCAAATTGCCAGAATATAACATGGATTGTTCTATGTAACCCTCTTCTCTAGTAAAACGAAGGATCTGTACACTGCTTTATTGTATTCTGGGTGTTTTATTCAGTTGTATTTCTGTATTTAAAACTCATAAATTAGGTCTATTGACCCTGAATTCCAAGATAAGTGTAAACGTTGTATCAGTTAGTAGTAGTGTGAAAAAGCATCCAAAATATTTAAAAAAACATTACTTAAAAAAGTGTCAATTTCTTTAGCCAGGAGGACAACACAAGGCTTAATACATTCATTTGGACCCAGCACCTGAGAGGAGGAGTCGTAAGTTGCGTGTAGAGACTAACGTTAAAGGAACATGCCGACTTATTGGGAGTTGAGCTTATTCACCGTACCCCCCCCGAGTTAGGTAAGTTCATTCATACTTGGATTAGCTTTCTCCAGTCAGCCCTTCGCTCCCTGATTTGCTAATACTGGTGGCTAATACTGGATCTTGATACGTGCAATAGAAGTTGATCCAGTCAGACCATTTATTGTTAATGATGTAGATAGCTGTCATGGTGAGGCAGGAATGAGGACCCAAATGCAGAGACGAGGAGTCAGATAGGAGCCGGTAACGGGGTTTATTAACGCAGCTCAAAAACAAGGGAGCAAAAAGCAAATGTCAAGCAAAAAGGCAAACTGGCACAGGGGAGGCAGAAGTCCAAACAAAAAATCCAAACCAGACACAGGGAAGGCGACGCACCGACAGGGTGAATATCTCAAGGGGACACTGGCGGGGAAACACACGGAGGAGAGCAGGAGCACTGGCAGGAAAACGAGGATCAGAAACACTTGCAAGACAGACGAAAAAAGAATGATCTGACAAGAAACAAAGGGAACACAGGGGTTAAATACAAGAGCTAACGAGGTAACAGGGAACAGGTGAGACGTCAGGTGATTCACATTAGGGCGGGGCAGGACAATCAGACAGGCACAAAGCAAAGTTAGACAAGACTAGACAAGACAGGAAACCATACTATCAAAATAAAACAGGAAGCAGAACAAACAGACACACAGGGGAACACAAGACAGGACCACAACACAAGACTGGAGAGAAAACTGAAACACAGGGAAGGCCAAATGGGAAAAATAACCCCAAACAAAACCCCCAAACCACAACAAATAGCATATGAAAACAAAAATTTGAGGTAAAATAAAACAAACAATTAAACTAAAGCATTTCCCTTTTTGGTAGCAAATGGCTTGTCACGTCACGGCTCCACACAACACACCCCCCCACATGGTCAAAAAGACTGCTTCCTCTCAGGCCACACCCACTGCTATGGCTTCCTGTCTTTAAAGCCTTTCCCTTGGGCTCCACCTTCAGCCTCCCAACAGTCCTCTAGGCCCTAGAGTCTAGGGGGGTAGACAAACCTGTATACACTCATCCAAAAACGCATTGTAATTTTAAGTTATAGAGAAAAAGGATAAATGAACAGCACTCTAAATTACACACTATTTGAAAATGCATTATTGTTGTACAAAAGTCTGATAAAAGTTTAATGTTGTACAATAAATAGCAAAAAGAAAATGAACTATTGCTTACTTCTGGGGCATTGGGTGGGTGAACATTCCATAGTGGCTCTCAGCACTCCTATTTCTGAAAGAATGCAAGAATCATCCATTTCCATTTGAACCCCTCATAGTTAAATATCTATGCACACTAGCATGTAACTGTACTTAATTAATTATCTAGGAGAATACACACTAATCAGCAACAGTCCATTGTTCTTTAGTGTAACTGTAACTAAGTTAAATGAGCTTATTTCCGCTAACATTAGCTTTTAACAGCATGTCAAGGTTAAATGCACCAACTATAGACTGACAGGGCAAACAGTAGCACTACATTATCGGTGCAGTATCGTTATTACAGTTAGCCAAACGTTTGAAGAAACTTGGTTATACATGTGTTAATAGTGTTAGATAATGATAAGCTTTGACAATCGCCATTTTGCATTTTGCTGACACTACGTTTAAACTTCGAGAAGTAAACTTCGATTTGCAGAAAATTAACATTAGCTGTTAGCATGTTTTACCACAGCTAGCTAAGTGGCACGTTACAGACAATTTACATGGTAACTTCAGATACATTTACTTTACAATGTGACTCTTATATGTAATATAAACATAGACTATATGGGACAAAGATATACTTAAAACCTAGTGAAGCTAAATCTTACCTTGAATTATTCAGCAGCAGTTGCATCCACATTGGCAGTGAAAGTGGTTAGCTAACGTAACGGTAGAGCAGCATTGCTAGCTCTCAGCTAACGTCAGTCAGATCCCGCCCATAGACTGTAGATCCCGCCCACCGGTCTGTGGCTCCTCTCTTACTCCGCCCTCTCCTCTAAAATCGTCACATCCACAACCATGATGGCTACACCCATAAACGCAAACTCGACGACTCATTTCTGATCCCCACAAACCAATGGGTGACGTCACACATGCTCTGTCCATTAATATTAACGGTCTATGACACACACACACCCTCTCTACCATGCACAAGATAGAAACATGAAATCAACCGAAAGCTCAATTTGGCTCCTACAATACCCTTCTCTTCTCCATGTGTGTCGTAACTGTCTGGTGTACCCACCGCTAGCACAGATGCTGCAGGGAACCGGCGCCAACTAGCTTACTGCTCCCAATTATATTCTCAGAAACCAAAGCATTGCTACTTCTGCTACAGAGCTGCCAACTTTTCCCAAAACCTTGGAGTGAAATTTGGTGGGGCCGCCCCATATTTTGCCATGTACAAAGCAATTTTTTTGGCTCTTTCAGCATTATTATCCCCCTCAGGGTTTAAATTGGGATTTGTTATGTGGGGGGGGGATGGGGGCTCTCCCTAGGGGGGTCTGGGGGTATGCCCCCCCAGGATGTTTTTTGAAAAATAAACCATTAAATGGCACTTTCTGGAAAGTTTTGTGCAAAAAAAATGGAGAAATCAAGTCTTACATGATATGTGCAAAACTGTAGGGTTAAGAGCCTTTGCATTGTCGTAGTATCAACAGGTATTAGGGCATTCAGCATTTACATTAATGTTAATCAGTCATCACTTGATTACACATTGTATTACCTTCTTATGATATAAGAACTGACCCAGACAATGTGCCAAACATAATGAGCCACATGAAGAGACAGTAGCATCTGTCAGTAGCAACAGCTGAGAAGATTTGGGTCTGTGGTGAACAGGTCCAGGGGTCCCTGGTGTAGGGACCAGGGACCCAAAGTTAAATTCATGTTGAGGGATCAGCTAAGACCACTGAAATTCTAAAGAATGAGAACCACTGATTTTCCTAAATTCTAATCCTTTAACCTTTGTGCCAAGGCTCAGTAATGTTTGGCCCTCATCCTCTGTGCTCCACTTACTGTATTTACTTTTTTGGGAAATAAAGACTATTTGTTTATTTTATGAAACATTGAATGAATTATTTACAGTTACATTTAGAGATGCACCGAGGTTAGAGAAGCACAATAGTGGCCCAACATTGCAGTATCGTATAGTATAGTATAGTATAGCTCAGATGTGTTTCATCAGATGTCTGCTCATGTTTACAACTTTGTGCACATTCAAAATATAACTCCTCTCATCACTGTAATCTCTGTCTGAGATTTGGAGAGTTGTAATATAGTCTGCTGTGCATGTCATTGCTCCGCTGATATGGTAGTATTTCATTCCGACCGTCTGACAGACACAGAGGCCCATTTGGGTCTCTGACAAAGTTTAGAGGAGGCTGCACGCTGCTCTTCATCGGAGGTCTACACGGATGCAGCGCGTCACTGTCCACAGCAGAGCGAGTCCACTAAAATAAACTGAAGTTGCTACACTTAGCAGCCGCGCTGCTCACCTCTATTGTTACAGAGAGAGTAGACACGAAGCGACGAACGGGTCTGTAGGCTAATACTCAGAGCACATACCTGAAGCCGGGGAAATGCACCTGGGATGGATCGTTTCTGACCTTTTAGTCCCATATACACCGGCACGCACCTTGAGATCCTCGGGCAGAGGTCTGCTATCTGTTCCAGAGTCTTGACTGAAAATTAAAGGGGACAGAGCGTTTGCCGTCAGGGCCCCGAGGCTCTGGAACAGCCTGCCCGAGGACATCAGGTCAGCTGAGTCAGTGAACTCTTTTAAGTCCCTTCTTAAAACATACTTTTACAGGAGAGCCTTTCCCGATCTTATTTGACTTTATTTTATTGTATTTTACTAATTTAATTTGTATCTGTATTTAAGTCTTTTCAATGTTTTCATGCTTTTATCTTTTTGTATTATTGTCTCTTGGGTATTATTGTCTGTACACTTGTTAAAGCACTTTGTAACTTGTTTTTGAAAAGTGCTCTACAACTAAAGATTATTATTATTATTATTATTATTATTGTGAAAAAAATGAAACTCAGTTTGCAACAATTCGAAAAGTCCACAGACAGGGAGCGCTCTTGAACCCCCCTCACAGTCTCTGAAAGCACAACTAGTCGATCACAAGTGGCTCAACAGGTAGATCTATAGATAAACTCATCTTTCAGAAATTTGACCGACCGGGTTGACACTTCAGTGTGAGTGATCGGGGGTGTGGCGTGTGAGCGTGAAAGTGAGAGTCAAATGCGTGTGTCTCACGGCCAATGCGTGAGAGTTGGCAGCCCTGTGCTACCTGAGCGGAGTTATTTGCTCAAATCACACAAGAGGAGGAGTGTCCCTCCCCGATGTGAGTCAAGGGTTAGGGTGCAGATTTGAGTCGTGCATGCGTGACGTGTTCCTTTAAGCTAGCTGTTGATGCAATACCTCCAACAAACTGTAGCCCATACCTGCTCGTTAAAACCGCAACGTCTGGTTTTCTGTTCTAAAACGTTAATTACAGACTGTGATGCGCGGATGGTTAGCTGTGCTGGGTAACAAAAACAACGTAATAAATTATGTACTTCAATGAGTAATGTGGGATTTGATTTTTCAAGTAATAAGTAACTTGCTGTCAAAGCATGTAGGCCTAATACATACAGTATGGCATTCATTTCCAGTAAATACCTTCACTATTGACAAAACACAGTGATCTGTTGCTGCTAGATTTTAATCAATATTTTCCAAATTTGCACCTTTAAACTGAACTTTCAACAAATACGTGAATGTGTATTTACAAAACATAGCAGACCATTTCGATGCATAGCCCCCATGGCTCATATGTTACAGTGTGTATGAAATTCTTATGTTTTTCTAAATCATTTGCTGCTGACATTCGGGAAATGTGTGTCACATATACGTTGCAACCTATGTACCTGTATTTTTTAATTTTCATATAGTTATATGTTAATGTCTGAATAAAGAAATCATATATATTCAAATTTCCAGAAGCTGGTTGCTTTGACCCAATGCCTTCATTCTTACTTAGTCCTAGTAAGCTACTAAAAGCAAAACTAGACTACACAAGAATATGCTTACAGTCCTCTTTTCTCCAAGTTGTACTGTGCCAGGTCAACTGTACAAATGCAGTGGACTTTTGTTGGCCCAACAGTAGTCAAGTCAACCAGCAATGTGTTTCATTCATGTAATCCAAATCCCGCCTGGTATGAAGAAGGGAGGATATGTGTTATAGGTATGAGGGCAAAAGCCTAGTGGCCCGACAACATTGATTTCCTCTCATTCATGATCTGCAGAATTCAACAGCAGCAGACGCCTCTGAATCTGTAATAAGACCCACTCAATGATGCTCCAGTCAACCAGCTCGCTCTTTCATTCATGTAAATACAACACACTGATATCAGGTATTCCGATGACAATTTAAAAATCCTGACAGGACAAAAGGAAGTAGGATGAAATAAAATCTACTAATATAATAGTCACACAGGAGAGTGTGTAAATTCTCTTCCAGCCTGATACAGATAGAAAGAGAAGCAGAGCGAGTTGGAAAGGTGGAATGGCACCCAAGGGAACCACAGAACATTCACACCAGTGCTCATCCATCTCTGCAACATGATGAAGGAGGCTGCCTGTATAGCATGCCAAACAGAGCGAGCCTGACAGAGAATTCAGATGCTGGCCAGCCTTGAACACGTGTGACACACAAGCATATACACACACACTCCTTCTTAAACTCCTCGATTGCGCCTCATAACACACACACCGATGCAGACCCCAGTCTAATTGGAATGGGAGCTCATACTAGCGAGCGGCCACATTTCTCTCCGGCTGGCTATTGTCATGTGGTGACATAGTTATCCTAACAGGCAGACTTTCATGGTGACTAATGTTCAGGCCCCTTTGTGTGGCCTTATTAAGACCCAATACATTCTAACAACAACTGGTCCTCACCCAGCACTTCCCAGTTTCTTTAATAACAAAAAAATAAAAAAATAACTTGTCTGTGTGGGCATGTGCATGACTATTGACTTGTCTCTTGACTTTGTGTACAATAATTTGCATGCATTGGTCAAACATATAGACTTTAATCTGCAGGTTGATTTATGTGTTGCATTCTCTTATTGCCACTATTACTGCAGTAGCAAATGGTGCAGCAAGCAGTAATTATTGGGACTGGTCACTGTCAACAATCGTCAAATTAACGTTAATGTGGATGTTGTCTGAGTTTAGTTGTAACAAAGTTATTGGGGAGAAAAACAAAATTAGCATTAATACTTTTGTTGTAATGCCTAAATGAATTAAGTCCTATCCAAAATTACTACAGGATTTGGTAGTTTATGATTACAATTCCACAAATCTAATGTTTTATTTCATTGTAAATACATGAAATACATACAGTGTAAAAAAAAACATACATACTGAAACATACAAAATCATGAAAGTTGAATTGTCTTCCTTGCGGCAGTAGTATGATTTTAGACAGAGCAGACAACTACAGTTTATTATTGCTACAGCCGACAGCACAGGCCAGTACGTTTTTCTGGGTATTTGCAGGTGAAAAGACATAAGTGTCTTTCCAATCTGGGCTTAATTTTATAGGAAAGGTTTTGTGACATCTAGATTAAATACAGAATATTTCAACTGCATTTTGACAATTATAGTTTTTACATGTTGCAGGTTCTACAGGATCTTTCTTTCATTTTCTTTTTTAGGCAAAAGCCAAAGAACCTGCATTAGTCTGTAGAGTGTGGAGCTGGCAAATAGAACACAGTGATGCCCTATAGACAATCGTCCGTATGTTGTATTGCCATTGCTACTGTTGTACCCCCAAGAGTAAAAGATATAGGGCATGAGTGACGTTTCCTAGCTTGCCATAAGTATGCTTCACTCTCACCTACTTGAGACATGTTAGATACATGTTAGCAGATCCTTATAACTGACGTCCACCTTCCCTTGTGATTCCCTTGTATGATGTTGACAGTAAGAGGTGGGCAGTGAATACCAGAAAACCTTTTCACATTTGAGCCTCCTCAGTGTGGTTAGAAAAGGGTCCATGCCAGACCCTCAGTCCTCCGGCTTGTGGTGTTGAGGTTCATGTCTGCCTGTATTTTTCTTTCATAACAGGCAGAATAAATTGGCATTCCTATGGGAGCTGAGATTATTGCACAGCTGAATGGCTGTTCTGCGTTATTGCGTTTAGATTCAACGCTGTTTATACACATCCAGAAGGACTTGACAGAGGGAGCTGTCTACTGAGTTCAAGACAACTTGTGCAAACTTAAACTTTTACAATTTTTGGTTTGCATGGAAGTTCTATACATATTTTTTTTATATTACAGGATTCAGTCAGCAACAAATTGTGCACTGCCCCACAAAGTTTTCCAGACAGAAAATGACAACAACCTCACAATAGCTGACAGGAAGGTAACACCCCCTAACACTGTTTACCTGCCCTCTGCCAACAGCCCAGAGCATGATGGGAAACAGAACTGACAAGTGAGGCCAATCAGTAAGTAGGAGGAATCAAGCAAAGGTTCTTGTGTCTCTGTTTGAGATTTGATCTCTGTCAGTTGCTGAGGCTCCTCCTGATGGTCTATCATGTCAAAACTGTGTTTAATTGGACTAAATTAGTCTGCTCAAGAGCTTATTGTGCATAATGCTAATTGGCCAGCGGAACAGGGTGACAAAGGTAGAACTGAAGTGACAGCTTGTGTTAGCCTGTTGTGACGGCATAGGAAGCTCTATGTAGAGGGGGAATGGATAGAGTTTGGGATTTTTACGATAATCTTGATCGCTATAAATATCGATGAATCGACGAATTGGTGCAGGCAACACAGAGTAGCTGCAGCTACATGTATGAGCTTCCACTGAACAGTGCCCTCACGTGACAACAATATGCATTTTCAACTCAGACATTGTTTAAATTCACCTACCGGTACCCTGTCTCTATCTTGCCCGGAAGCTTGCTCGCACTTTTAGCTGCTAGCTGCCGTCCGTGATAAGTGTGTTCAGTCAGGCTTGTGTGCTAATCATCACGCAACAGTGCCATGTGTATTTGTAGCTCATTTATTTTGTGTGTGATTGATCTGGTGTTGGAGAGTAGGAGGCTTGTCGATTTGTGTGGTAGTTCCCTTAGCCAAGCTGGCAGCATCCTTGCTTCTCGGAGCGATCTGCAGACTGATTACCTTTTCCTGCTACACTGGGACAGCGCAAGACTACAGCTAGCCTTCTCTAACGCTATCACTGTGCTAGCCATATACATCACTTGGCCTGTTTCCATGAAGTTACATAGTCTCTGATATGGTCATAACCACTACAGTGCTCAAGTACCTATTTTTGAGGGGGGAAAAATTTCAAGCTTTTGTCGCAAAGGCATACCCTGTCCTTTGGAGGACATAGCCAGACCACCAGGTGCTAACTGGATTGTTTTTGGAAGCAGGAAGCTACGAAGGCGGGGAGAAACCAGAAACAAGGATGCCAGTCTACCACATAAATTAACACTGCCAACACCAGATCGATCACACACAAAATGGATGAGCTTCAAATACACACGGAACTGCTGTTGTGTTATGAGTTTCACAGAAGCATAGACTGAACACACTTATCACGGACAACAGCTAGCAGCTAGGAGCTAACAGGACGAGCAAGCTATCGGAAGGAAAAAGACAGGGTGCCGGTAGGTGAATTTAAATTGTCTGAGTTGAAAACGCATATTGTTGTTAACTAAGGGCATGTTGCACAGACATTTTAATTGCATTTGGTGTCTGTTAAGAGCCACAAAAGCACTCTAAACCTTGCCCCGACAACTGCCATTTTAGCTCAATGGAAGCTCTTACACGTAGCTGTTGCTATTCCGTGTTGCCTGCACCGATTTAGGTCAGAAATGTTTCAGTCAAAAGTACAAGCATATTTATAGCAATCAAGATTAACGTAAAAGTTGGCCCGGAATTCTCCTTTAACAGGAGACCTTGGTCCTCCCTTCCTTTTACCCTATACCTTACCCAATTGTTCATCTTTGAAAAGCTATTTCCAGTGCCTCCCTCCTCCTAGTTCAAGCGTGTCACTCTGATCTCACGGCTGTAAAGAAGGTAAGACAATCTGTGAAAGGAGGGGGGGGGTTGCTTCACTGCTGTCACCCAGCTACAGCACAGGTTGACTTCAGAGAAGGCTCTTTTTATGCTGTGTGACGCAATTGTAGCTCATCTCTGAATGTGGGAAGATTGACTCTTTCCTGAGGCAAGAAATATGTGTGTGTGTGTGTGTGTGAGGATGCTTAGTTGTGGACTTGGCCAAGCCAGTGGGACAGAAGCGCTGATGTGTGCTACCGATTAAAATAGCCCAGACAGACAGCTGAGCAGCTGTGACCTGAGGTCCCCGGAACTCTCAGTTCCACTCACTGACCACACTGCTCCTTGCAATGTGTGTATGTCTGTGCCTACAGTAGGATACACTGAATCATCCATACCCATTTTCCCATTACACTGTCGTTATAAAGTGTCATTAAAGAGAGAAAGCTCAGTTAAAAGTCATTTTTAGACTACTTCTCCTTCAGTGTCTGAGTCTGCTCCCATTATTGTCTATATTTTAAAGTCTTTCATGGCTTTCTGCGTCAGTCAGCGGAGGTTATTAAAGGACGACAGGCGGCTTTGGTTTTGTCAGGCAGGGACAATGCAGGCCAATTACAGCTCAGGCAAAGAGTAGGCACAATATCCTTGGACTGAGCACTCTCTCAGCTCTCGTCTGCAGCCAGCCAGACACTCAGTTTCACAGCAACAAGCATGAAATAGACTCCAAGGATCAAATACAGACTGCGTGCAATTGGAAGTGTACAACTGTACGAGAGGGTGTGCCAATGAGATCACTGGTGTGTGTTTGTGATGATTTTTGTGTTCATAAAAGTGCATGTGTGTGTGTTGGTGTGTGTGTGTTTGTGTGTGTAAGAGAGAGAGAGTAAGAAAGAGCTCATGGACATTGTGTGCTTTAGCCAGAAGAGTGCTATTAGTTATGTGCTGCCAGGCTGATGGCTAAAACAGTGGGAGGTGTGGTGAGACTTGGAGGGCCACTGTCGCCTGATACGTTGCCATCAAATGCTTTTATAATCACAGTGGAAGAAAAAAGAACAGTGTTGCCCTGAAGACAAATTATAAACATTACTTTATTTCAGTCCCATTGCATGTCTTTAGGACATATCTGGCATTGTCTTGTGATGCTAAAATAATGCAATTAATATGACATATACCTGATTTAGGCCATCACCCCACTCTGTTTGAATCTCAGTGTGGACATTCTAGCCGTTTGTGTGACAATCCACAAATATGTGTCTGTTCTCACCAACAGTGGCTCCCTTCATGCTTGCTTTGTGTCCTACAGTAGCTAAGCTAGGCTAACACTGGTGCTAACATTGCAGCTGACAGCACAGACTAATTCCGGGCAATTACAGCCCACGAATAGGCAAGGTTTCCCATGCAGGAGCAACCAAAGGGTCAGACACACATCAGCTGAGGCAGCAAACTTGTCACTGTCAACGCCGCTGTCATCACGACTGACTGTCCTTTCGAGCAGCAAACTTTTTCACGTCTTCTGCACTCTCACACTCCCCTCTGCCTCTATTCCTGGTGCAAACACGGACTGATATGTTTAGCCAGAGCGCTTCCTGGACACAAATAGAGAAGGTCAGACTGAGAAGGTTCTCCCTGCCTATGCCCTCATAACTCACAGTCCAGTATGGTCAGTAAAACAGTGTGGTGTTTTTAGGGACAGGAAGTAAGCCAGTGCAATGTAATCATCGTTACAAAGTCTACTCGGTTTGAAGAGGTTTAACATTTTGGGAAAATATCACACTCAGTTTTTTTGCAAGTGTTATAGCATATAGACGAAAGCAGAGAGAAACATATGGCTGGCTCTTTCTAGTTTAAAAATACACTTTCTAGCAGCTCTAATGCTCATATAGCCTACTAATATTGTTTTTTTAATCCATACACAAATATCCAACAATATGTGAAAAAAAAACAATAACATATTTTGTGATTTTACAGGGTGCCACAGGCTGTAAATATTATTTCGTGGCTGGGCAAAAGTGACTTCCTGGAGTCTTATGTCTCAAACAAGATACAATGTGTTATGCATTAGAGGTGCTACTAGGTAATTATTGGCAAGAAAGCAAATTAAGTGTACATTTCAAATTTGGTGAAATTCTTCTTTTAAAAGGCTCAGAAAGTATCACTGGATGTGCATAATGTGCCCACCTCACTGTTTAATATTCCACTTGGAGGACAGGGGCTTTTTAGTGATTTCAGCATGAAATATTTAACAGCCTGCACACCTAGACCTGTCAATCAAGCAGTCTGTACAAGCCCACACAGTCATAAGAAGAGGACCACAGTGCCATAGGTGTGTAGGATATTTTCCAAGCAAAACTCTGACTTTTATCAATGTCTATTGTGACGGCTACTCTTTAAGGAGAGGCGGAGCAGAGCTCAGCCGCACTGTATCATACTGATAGAAAAGAGATGACACGAGACACAAAATAAATGGCGAGTGACTTAAAATATGTACATTTATACACATGCGAGGGAAAAGGGCTGTAAGTGATCCGTGGGTGCAATGAACGACAGTCATGAACAAAACATACATGGAGAAAATCATATGAACTAAACAAATTGGTTACAGAACACAAGATGTGACACATTAAAACCTAATACCTTACATAGCTGCAGTCAGCTCCATTCGTCATTTTCTGCCACGCTTTAATGTATAATTACCATATATGCAAGTAGTTAAGTCCACTTTTAGGCAGAGTCAACGGTGAGTTACTTTTCAGTCAGGAGAGGAAGAGTAGTTTACAACACAGCCTTGTTATTGGAAGAGGAATTTTACTGCACATTGACCCATGTAAGTGTATAGACCTATTTAGCTTAGATACTGTATCTGTGTAGCTTTTAGTCATGGTCAGGTTTAATACTGTCTAATCTGCATTGCATTGACCATGCCTTCATTCTCATTCACACAGGTACTTTACTGTACCTGTACATAAACCATTCACTTCTAGACAAGAGAGAAAACAGGTATATAGAGGAAGCCATTATAATAGTCACACAGCTTTTTTTCAACTTCCCTTTTGCTCCATCCCCATGAGGAATCATTTAAAACAAAAAAGGATGTATTCTGTTGGAACTCCAAGGAATGGTCTGCTTAACGGTGAGTGAAGAGACGTTAGAGCTCTTTGGCAAAATGTATGATAAATCCACAAAGAAGGACACAGTGGCTACCACTATACTAGACAATAGATGCACCCAACTTTGTAAAAACGATTCTACGTATGTCTTTTTGCGAGCGTGTGTTAATTTGTATTTTAATTTTCATGTGTCGGATCTGCAACCCAACCTTCCTCTTGTTTTCACGTTCCAAACCGTCCTTTGAGAGAGGAAGATAGTACCTGATGTTAACCATCAGAGAGATGTAATGGAAAAGGCAATAGACACGTTTTTTATGCTTTCCCAAGAACGGCCTGATCCTACTATAGCATTTTTAGGTTATTCATGCATTATTGTGCAATTCAATGAGCAAACACACAAAACTGGATGCACAATAAACATTAGTAAAATGTACAGGCTACATCCAAAATGGATCAATTTATGTCAATGGCTTGAGTTGGAAAAATGATGTGATTTCCTGCTTTATTTCTTACAGAAATTAAATCTCTATAGTTTGTTTTGCATCGTTATATATGTAGCAGACAACCACAGTCCGTTCGTAGCTAAGGGGAAAAAAACCCATTCAGCTCAATCAGTTAAGAGCTTTTTGTTGAATCAGAACCTCATACACTCTATCAAATCTTTCTACCTATATACAGAAACATACTATACACACCTAGTTTGTCTGCACAATGTGTTCAGCCGTGCAAGTGTGCCCGCCCGTGCTCTACCTGTGAACTCATTACATTTTAATCCCCCGCCAAGGTACACAGTCATTCGAGTATATCAAATCTGCTGTTCTGGGCCAGGCACCTGGGATTGATCTATCAATCTATCATGCATTCCTTAATCCTCGAAAAGAAAATGAGTTGAGTTTTCAAATGAGCTGAAGTCTTCTGCCTGGCTGGTGATTGGTGCAGTGGCCGTGAGGAGTTTTTTTTTTTTTTTTAAGCCAGAAAGGAATAAGTAAAAACCAACACCAGAAAAGCGAAGATGGCTGTATTTTTACTGTAACGTTACATGTGAAACTAAATATGAGTCTGTATATGTGTAAGCGCTTTTAAGTAAAAACAGAATGATGCAGTCCCTTTCTGAACCACAAAGGGTGTGATTGTGTGAATAGTGGGGCTGTATTGGCGTCTTTATACACAAACGTCTAGCCCAACAGCCCAGAAGAAGCAGCTGGCCTAATCTTCGTAGATGAGCGTGCATGAGATTAGCTTGTGCAAGTTGCTGCAATAGGCCCCTGTCTACAGTCTCCTTCAACGTTGTCCTCTTCTCTTCCACACCTTGTTTTGCTTTCCATTTTTCCATCATTACCATCCTTTCAAGTACGTTGAGGACAGGAGTAAGGATACTATGCATTTTATGTATATGATATGAGGGTCTCTGTGCATGTATGTGGTTCCTAAAGGGGGCAGGGGTCGGCGGTGGATTCACAGAGGGCGCTTGCATCAGATCAGGGTCCACTGCAAGTAAAGCGCAGCCAAGAGCAGCGCGAGGCTCCAGGGCCGTGCCCAGCTGGCAGACGCCGAGCCCCCTATCACCTTTACTGAGGGGGGCTTGGAAGGGTTATCACGTGGGCTGCCACCTCCAGGCTGTCTCTCAATGGGCTTTCCTTCACTGGAAGCTTCTGTATGTGCTGTGAGAAACAGAAACAGATAGAAAGAGAGAAACAGACACAGATAAATGGTTTGGCTCATTGCTATAATCATGGTAATCTGCTTTAATGTTCCGAGTCCTTTGGGCTTGTAAATTTGTACATAAGGGGCTCATCATCATCCAATCACCGTTCCCATCATCTCCT
>CM049374.1:20957675-20999675 GCA_026937815.1 Etheostoma perlongum | reverse complement strand
ACATATTCTATCATGAAACACCCCTGGCCTTGAAAGTAGCTGATGTAGACTCAGCACATATGCGGAAGTGCCAATAGATGAAAGGTTATTGGGAAGAAGTATGGGGGAGTATTGAAGGAGATATTAGAGATATTTGTAACAGAGCATGGTACAAAGCAGACCCACCTACAATGGAACAATGGCTAGGTGTGGAAGAAATATATGACATGGAGATTTACCCATATATTGAAGCTTCAGGAGGGAAATGTGAGATGAGGTGGGAAAGATGGGTTTATTAAAAAAAAGAATGATGAACGATACCAGAAATTAGGAGATTCATAATCAGATCACAATGTTGCATCACATATACGTGAGGAAGCTCACATGTCACTTTTATTTGAATTTAGCCAGTCCAGCAGCAGGGGTCATCAGGGTTGTCAACTTTTAATGCAATGCAATGAGACATAATCCAGCAAGGCACTGTAATATTACGCCATTGTCATCGCCTGAAAAACGTCCCCAACGAAATATATGAAATAGTTTCCGCCATGACAATCCCGCCTGTAAGTGTTTTGGCGTCTGATATGCATTTAAATGCGTGCATACTGTTCATTGTTTCACAGATATCTGAAACAACATGGCCACACCAACGCAGTCCCCTATTCTGGTTGAACACAGGGCTGTTTTCAGTCCCAGCATAGGATCAAGGGTGTTGGTTCTTGTACTCATTGTAAAGTCCTTTGAGGCAAATTTGTGACTTGACAGATGACAACCAAAATTCCTTTGATTCAGCATCACAGAGAACCTGATCAGTGAATGGAAGTTGCTCAGTATTCATGCAGTATTTTATATTTTAAATTTAGATTTCTGACTAGTTTATCTGTGTGTTTCTCCAGGAGTCTCAGACACGTTCAGGTCTTCTTCAGTCCTCTGTTATCACCCTGTACACCATGTACCTGACCTGGTCTGCCATGAGCAATGAGCCTGGTAAGACTGTTTGCTGGTTGCTGGAAATATTTCTGTAAACAATGATGCACTTATGAATAGGGTTGGGCATTGTTTGGAGTTTAAAAATTGTGATTCCAATTCCAATTCTTCAGTCTGATTGTTATTGGATCTTGATTCTGATTCTTTGAGGGGTGGAGTTAAAACTGGTCACGTGCCTATCTTCACAATTAGGAGGAAAGTTTTATTTTGATTCAATGATTATTTGCAGTTTTACAGGGCTTTTTCAATGTAAAATAAAGCCAGGCTAGAGCGCTGCAAAACAACAAGCGCGCGGCCGCTTCGGAAACCAAAACCTGCGAATATTAAATTGGGAAGCAATTATCAGATTTGGAAACTCTAAACAATTCCAATAAAGATAATTTCTTTATTGGAATGATAATTTTTGAAAACATTCAAGTAGGAATCATTCTTGAAGCCCTACTTATGAATTAACAGTAACAGCCATTTGGCTCAGAAGAAACAGGACACTGTTTCAGTATTTGTCATTGTTGTTGTTTAGCATTGCTAGAGTCATTTTAAAGAAAGCCTTTTGCAGTAATTCCTCAAATAAAAGCCGGGGCCCTATATTTCGTGAACCGCAGAAAGGTACCCTGAAACAGTTTAACTATCATTATCACGCTACTTTCATGGATCGTATGTCTTGTGCTTCCATGTCTTTTTTCCCAAAACATTAGCTTATTTAAGGCAATTTGAAAGCCAGGAACATGTCTGCAAGAGGTCTCATATTTTTATCAGAATCAATCTCTGTCACTTCTACTAGACTGTAAAATTCAAACATTGACGCTTTGCATTACTTCTAGATGAAATGTAACCCCAGCCTACTGAGTATCTTTCAAGCAGTGCAGCTTCCCACACTTCTGGAGGTGGAGAAACCAAACATCTGTGTTGAATTAAGCAAACCCGGGCGAACATGGGCTTCGGCCTGCCAGTGGTGGGGCATGCATGGTGGGGCCTGTCTGTGCATCCCCTCTACTCGGTATACTGGCATTTTGGAGCTTGAGGAAACAATGTGACCACCTCTTAATTTTCAAACTTCCCTACGGGTTCTAGAAATGTTCACATAAAAATATGAGTGTCTCGTTGGTTCTGGATTTTATTTCCATGTGGGCAGTGATGGGGGAGTCAAGAAAATGTTAACTGATTGTTGATTGTTCCCAAATCAATGACTGTTATTCAGACAGTCTCAGTGTGACTCAGACTCAAACTTGTTTCCGGCTGACATGATTTCATTAATTCCATTAAATTTTATTCATAGTATCAAATCATAACAAGAGTTATCTCAGAGGACTTATAAAGTATAAAGTTAGAATTAGAATGGGCTGTCAATGGGGAACTGTGGCAACAGGTTTTCGTCACAGCTCAGCACTGTCTTTGGAGGTTTGATTACGTCACACGCACACCCTCTTCTTTGTCTTAAACAAATGTATGAAATTAAAAACAAGTACAATTATGTGACAAACACTCATACATCGTATTGGTCAAATCAGTGCATTTCTAATTTTCTCAGTTTTAATATTGAATAAGTAAACTGAGTTTCAAAGTTAAGTTTGATTACGGTCGACTTCAACATGCAGCTCTGTTTTTAAATGTGGAGTGAGACAAATGAAAACAATCGGTGCTGCCTACACCGTGTTATCCTCCTGCTAGAGTTAGCACCCCACAGGTTAACAGGGCAAGTTTTAAACATCTTTTTAGCCTAGAAGTTTAGCCTGAGTAAAAGTGTCATTACAAAAAGGCCTGTGAAGTGATTCCTTCAGAGTGAATCTGACTGCTGTGGAATGTGACAGAAAGGCATAAGTTGTGTTAATCCATACCTCTGTTTATTTCCTGTTTTCCGGGAAGTCCACACTAGTCGAGTGTCACAACTTTTATGCCTTTCTGTCACATTTACTGCAGTCAGATTTGAACATGTTCAGAGGCTAAAAACACATTTAAAACTTGCCCTGTTTAAGCCTGTTGGGTGCTAACTATAGCAGGGGAGGATAATTTGTGTACCTGAGGCCTCGGTTTTTCATTTGTCTTGCTACTGACAGCACTCCAAATAAAATAAAAAAACAGAGCTACATGTTGACATTGACTGGAATTCTCCTTTAATAAGTTTTGTAGCAACTCATTTGGCAATGGCTCAAATGTAACGGACATTCACTAATATCAAAAACGTTAGGCGTTAAAGCTTTAACTTTTAAGTCAACAAAGTGAACAGGAGTGTAAGTGCTCAGAAAAAAAACATGTTTAAACTAAAATCGAATGTTCCATGTCAAAGTTAATTTGAAAAGATAATGTGATATCAAAAGTTCCAGAACCGACATTATGAGTATGTAGGTGCCTTTTCATGTGATTTGTGGCTTGCACCTCAGGGCCATTGTTGAAACAGATTGTATTTCGTATTTCTAAAAGGAGATATACAGTATCCATTTATCTGTGTTGTGCCCTCAGCATTCGTTCGTCCAGCACCAGCCAGGTGAACAAGCTCACCATGGCGTCTTAAAGACTACGGCCATCCTGGCGGAGGCGGCAGCAGCCTGGACCTGTCAGACGAGTCCACAGGACCCCAGGCGGGTGGAGGACAATGAACGGGACATGGTCCAATACAGCTACTCCTTCTTCCACTTCATGCTCTTTCTGGCCTCCTCTACATTATGATGACCCTCACCAACTGGTACAGGTCAGTCCTATCCCATCACAGCCTACCTTCCCTATCCAGCTGCTTAAAAATGTTTGACAGAAATTGGGACAGTTGCAAAAAAAAACTACCAAATAAGAAACTGTTGCTGCACCTAGCAGCAGACACAGCACTCAATGCAGGCTGAGCTGTTATTTTGCCAAGTTTCAATCTGTAAGATAAGAAGGTTTGTGGTAAGTCAAGCCAAAACTAGTCTTGCATTTCCAGACCTTCCTTCACAGCACTGCAGAGTATGGTCTGGCTAGTCCACATAGCATTCAGGGATGGGAGAACAACAGCTCTGGTTTATTGGCATTTTAAACCAATCACAATTGTCTTGGGCAGCGCTAAGATCCGGATGGAGCCACGGTATTGCTGCAAAATAGTCTCAGGAAGGAACTTTTGTGGTGGAACATGTGTTTTGTTAAAAGTAGTTTTAGTTGTGCAACAGAAAACTCAGATTGGACAGATAGTCTAGCTTGGTCTGGATTTACCCTGTAGAGTTTTTAAGAGTAGTTAACCATAGGCCTCATAAACCCACCACAAGTTTTTAAATGCCAACACAAAGAATATTGAAAGACCTTTGTTGTATTCTCTTCTTACCAGCCTAATGCAGACTACACCATAACCAGTAAGTGGCCAGCAGTGTGGGTGAAGATCAGCTCCAGCTGGGTGTGTTTGGCCCTGTACACCTGGACTCTGGTGGCCCCCATGATCCTCACCAACCGGGACTTCAGCTGATCAGCAACTCTACTCTGGTTCCACTCTGTCCTCTACAAACCTCTGTCTTTACAGAAACTCTGACCACATTGCCTACGTCTCACTTTCACAATTTATACTTTTAACTGGAACAATTGGTCGGATTCAGAGGTGCCATAACAGTTGCTTCAGGTATTACCTGCAATGATTTCATAGATGCGAGGACAATTACAAATGTTCCACTGAAGCACAAAAATACACTTGATGAAAAACAATCCATTTGTTTGTGCAAATTTATGTCCACAATAGGGATGCATGATATGAGAAAAATATGCATTATGCGATAACGATATAATACATTTATTTATAGAGCACTTTCCATCAAAGTGCTTTACAGCAAAAATACACTTTAATTACAAACAATAAAAAATTTAAAATCAAGACAGTAAAAATAAATAACACTATACAAATACATCAAGAGAAATTAGCATTTAGGACTCATACGCAGCAGTGAATAAGTAAGTCTTAAGCTTTGATTTAAAGACCCCAATTGAACATGCCAGTCTGATATCCACTGGAAGACTGTTCCATAATGTTGGGCGCTTGAAACAAGAAGGCTCGCTCCCCAACCGTTTTCTTTCTGACCTTTGGTATAGTCAGCAATCTGACCCGTGGGAGCGCAGCACCGAGAAGGCACATAAGAAGTTAACTGATCAGACAGATATACTGGTGCAAGGCCATTCACTATTTTGTAAGTTAAAAGTAAAACCTTAAAATCTACTCTAACCTGAACAGGGAGCCAGTGAAGTGAGGCCAACACAGGAGTTATGTGTATGAATTTAGATGATCCAGTAAGAATACGTGCTGATATATATTACTTGAGATAAATAAACAGATATTAAAGCGCACTCCATTATGTTTTACTGCTGATTTTAGTATTCAGCTAAAATACAAAAAAATTGCATGTTAAGTTTAAAACAAATGAAAGGAAATCATTTCCATCATTCTTTAATTAAAGGTCCCATGGCATGAACATTTGACTTTATGAGGTTTTTTTAACATTAATATGAGTTCCTCCAGGCTGTCTACGGTCCCCCAGTGGCTAGAAATGGTGATAGGTGTAAACCGAGCCCTGGGTATCCTGCTCTGTCTCTGAGAAAATGAAAGCTCAGATGGGCCGTTTTGGAATCTTGCCCCTTATGACCTCATAAGGTTACCTCCCCTTTCTCTGCTTTGCCCGCCCAGAGAATTTGGCCTACCCATGAGAGAGAGACATTATGGCTTTCAAACAAGCAAAGTGGCAGTTGGTCAAGGCCACACCCCCAGCCTCCTCAATAGCTACAGACTCAGAAAATGCCCATACTAAGGAAAGCTCATTGTGGGACTGGTAAAAGGCATCACTAAGAATCTCTGAGTGTCTTTGCGATGTGTTTATTGCGGCAGTTGAAATCGCGATGGCAATAAATATATAATATAATATATTGTGCAGCCCTAATCTGCAACAAAACCAGTGTCACACTTTGATATTCGTGCTCTTACTCTAAAATCATTATTGCTGTAAGAACAACAAATATATTGAATCAAATACTAACATTGTTTACACTGCTTAAAAATATGAATGTATTACAATATTAATAATGAGAATTAATTTTTTAACTGTACACAGTAGTAGACTCAGTTTGCTGCTATGCCTTCCAATGCCTTATATGTTTGTCAAATGTTTCTGATATGTGAATATATTAAATGTATTAAGAGTAATAGGAAGTACATGAGTGTAGTAAACTATGATTGGTAAACATTTCTGCAGTATGACTCAAAGTCAAGTTTCTGCCAAATATGTATGGTCCAAGATATTCAATGTGAAGGTGTCTTTGAGATGACACAACAACATTAAACACATAGATGCAATCAAAAGATTAGTTTAATGCCACCATGGGTTATGGTTTTATTATTTTCTGTGCATCATTGTATGACTCCAAATACAAAGTATTACGGAAGGGCTTTAAAGTTTATTATGATTTTAGAATGTCAACTTTTTTTAATCCCAGAAATAAGTGTTATAAATAAATAAGTGTTTTGTAAGACATGTCAGGGAATGGTAATTGAATGGTTAAATATGTTTAGGAATTAATCCTGATTCATATGACACAAAATGACCAAATGCCTTGTAAGCCAAAGTGATGGACTGTAGTTATTATGTGATGTGTGTGAGTTCTCAGTGCTTCTAAAATTTCTCTTTTATTCATGTTTGCTTTGACTCAAATGTTCACAACAGAGATACAATGTGCAAAACTCTTAACATGAATAAATGTGCTGGTCCGTCTTGCATCGTGTTTATCAGAGTATCATTGTTTAGGTTCAGTTTAATTACTACCACTGTACCCGCGGGTAGATTTGATTTGCAGTACACAAGGCATTGATGTTGATTTTACACATTTTTTAACATTTTACAAAGAACACAGACAACAGACAGACATGATAAAAGTACTTAAGGCTCCAATAACCACTAAGTAAAGTTAGTATGACAAACACACAATTTGAGTTGCAAAACATGACTGTTCAGAATGGGCCAATCGCTTGGCCTGTGGTATTGCTGCTTAAAGCTTTCTTGTGAAAGGCTCATGCTGCCTTGGCTCCTGAGCAACACTATGTACTACTAGTGTACTATGTATTAGATTGTACTAATACATTTACCTGACAGAGACATGTTACTGGTTACTTAACCTGTTAATTGGGCAGATTCTGATTTGAATCACCAAATATCAGAATTAAAATTGTAAATAATATTACGCATTTTTGTTCATTAAACTATTCAGCTTTATACATACATTATACTTACAAATGTGAAGTAAATGTAAGTATATGTGCTGATAATGCCTCTCTTTAAATTGAAGTAAACATCTGAATGCAGGACTTGTACTGTGCTGTATTAATGAAGCTATAACATACGTTCAGCCAGGAAGACTACTTTTGCAGTCATAGGCCTGCATTCAATCCTCACACACATGCTCACTCAATATTCTCATTATTGACTAAGAAAAGAGATCATATTTCTCCCTATTTAACTTCTTTGCATTAGCTTCCTGTAAAACACACATTGAATTTAAAATCCTTCTCCTGGTCTACCAAGCTCTTAATGATCAGGCACAATCATATCTTAAAAAAGCTCATGGTACCTTATTGTCCAACTGGAGAGTTACTTGTGGTTCCTCTTGGTCTTTGGAGGATTGTTTAGTTTATTATAGAGTGTTGTCTAGACCTATTCTATCTGTACAGTGTCCTGAGATAACTCCTGTTGTTATTTGACTTAAATTGAATTGAATGTCAGTGTTGAATGGTGCTGCATGATAACGGAATGTTTTGTCTCAAGTCGGTGGGCCTCCAAAAGGGTTCCCAGAGAGAGAGAGGCTAAACTAGGTTGTAGTATCTGATACTTCCCAGAGAGAGAGAGAGAGAGAGAGAGAGAGAGAGAGAGAGAGAGAGGGGGGTGAACTAGGCTGTAGTATCTGATACTTCCCAGGGAGAGAGAGAGAGAGAGAGAGAGAGAGAGAGAGAGAGAGAGAGGGTGAACTAGGCTGTAGTATTCAATTCAGTTCAAATTGCTTTGTTTGGCATGAATGTCAGAAATAACAATATTGCCAAAGCATCGAGGATAATGATGTGAAAAGAAATACATACATACAATTCATTGAGTAAACTAAAATATATACATTTAAAAAATAACAAAAACAGGAAAGCAACACCAGTATATCAATATACAGTAAAAATCCATAGTGTCAAATGTAAGAAAAAAAAAACTAAACAAAGACAGAAGCAAACAAACAAAACAATGTGAAAAACACATGAATTAGAGGACTAAATGAGAAGGCAGAGTAAACTGTGAGGAGATGAACTATTTATTACGTGTTGTGCTGGTTGTCTCTCAGGTTGTGACATGCACTCACATATGTCGCTGCTTCTACAGCGCTCACACTATGTTCTCCAAGTAGATGTTGCATTTTTGTCTGGTCAGAAAGTGGGAGTTTACCTTTTATTTTGGAAAAGAACTGACTTCAGTGTATGTTCTATATTGAAGCAGGAAGTGTTGCTCTGTCTCCACCTGTCTCTGTGGACAGAGCTGACACAGCCTGTCTTCTCGAGGCAGCCAGGTCTGTCTGTGGTGGCCGTTTTCCACAGCCAGACTGTGTCCACTCAGCGTCAGAGTCTTTCTGAGTCTGTGGTCACGTATGGTGCTAAAGTATTCAGCTAGTGTGTACTCTCATTTTAGAGTGACGTAACAATCCATTTTGCATAGTTTAGTAGTGTCTTTTAAATAGGTCATGTATTTCTGTTTTTGTCTGCAGATGATTTGGTTGGGCTGGATGGTTTGGAGGGTGTCCTGAGGCTCTGGGGGCTGTGAGGTGAGGGAGTTGAGGGGGCTGTGAGGTGAGGGAGTTGAGGGGGTGTCCTGAGGCTCTGGGGGCTGTGAGGTGAGGGAGCTGAGGGGGGGTGTCCTGAGGCTCTGGGGGCTGTGAGGTGAGGGAGCTGAGGGGGTGTCCTGAGGCTCTGGGGGCTGTGAGGTGAGGGAGTTGAGGGGGGTGTCCTGAGGCTCTGGGGGACTGTGAGGTGAGGGAGCTGAGGGGGGGTGTCCTGAGGCTCTGGGGGCTGTGAGGTGAGGGAGCTGAGGGGGGGTGTCCTGAGGCTCTGGGGACTGTGAGGGAGGGAGTTGAGGGGGGTGTCCTGAGGCTCTGGGGGCTGTGAGGTGGGGGCTGGGGGGGGGTGTCCTGAGGCTCTGGGGGCTGTGGGAGGTGAGGGAGCTGAGGGGGTGTCCTGAGGCTCTGGGGGCTGTGGTGAGGGAGCTGAGGGGGTGTCCTGAGGCTCTGGGGGCTGTGAGGTGAGGGAGCTGAGGGGGGTGTCCTGAGGCTCTGGGGGCTGTGAGGTGAGGGAGTTGAGGGGGGTGTCCTGAGGCTCTGGGGGCTGTGAGGTGAGGGGGAGGGGGGGTGTCCTGAGGCTCTGGGGGCTGTGAGGTGAGGGAGCTGGGGGTGTCCTGAGGCTCTGGGGGCTGTGAGGTGAGGGAGCTGAGGGGGTGTCCTGAGGCTCTGGGGGCTGTGAGGTGAGGGAGCTGAGGGGGTGTCCTGAGGCTCTGGGGGCTGTGAGGTGAGGGAGCTGAGGGGGTGTCCTGAGGCTCTGGGGGCTGTGAGGTGAGGGAGCTGAGGGGGGTGTCCTGAGGCTCTGGGGGCTGTGAGGTGAGGGAGCTGAGGGGGTGTCCTGAGGCTCTGGGGGCTGTGAGGTGAGGGAGCTGAGGGGGGTGTCCTGAGGCTCTGGGGGCTGTGAGGTGAGGGAGCTGGGGGGTGTCCTGAGGCTCTGGGGGCTGTGAGGTGAGGGAGCTGAGGGGCAGGACTAGCGCTCTATGTTTCCTTCTTGGTATTGTAGTGCTTTGTAGTGGAAACTATGGGGGTCGCTTGTTTTCAGGTGGTTTTAGAATTTGATGGGTATTGGCCTAGTTCTGCTTGACATGTGATATTTGGGATGTGTCTTGGTAGGTGTAGAAGATTTCTACAAAATTCTACATGGAATTTTCAATTGGGTGATTGTCCCCATATTTCGCTGCAGTATCGAGCGATGGGTTCGATTACTGATTTAGATATTTTTAACCAAATTTTAATTGGAATACCTGTTTTGATTTTTCTTTTAATTGCAAAAAATACTCTTCCTGATTTGTCTCTGAGCTCATTCACACCCATTTGAAAAGTACTTGATTAACTAATATTGAGACCTAAATATGTGTAATTGAACTGTATTTAGATAGAATTTATGTTTACTGTAATTCCCAGATCTTTTCTGGAAAATCAATGTATTGGTTTTAGTTTAGGTTGACAGAGCCCAGGTCTGAGAGAACCTGTGCAGGTGTCCAGGTGTTGTTGTAGGCCTTCCTTTGTAGGGGACAACAGGACTACATCATCACCATATAACAAACATTTGATGTCACTATCTCCCAGAGGGATACCAGGGGTGGCCAATTTTAACTTTAAAATTTGTTGTTTGTATACATAGATTTTGTGATATCATATGTTTTTCCCATTACCCATTTCAAATAATTTATAGAAAAGACCATTATGCCAAATTGAATCAAATGCTTTTTTTTTTTTTTTTTACAAAACACAAAAAAGATGTTTCCTTTGTCCTGGTTTAATTGTTTGTCAATGAGGGTGTGGAGAGTAAAGATGTGGTGTGGATATTTTGAGAGAAATCCAATTTGACTTTTGCTCAGGTGTTCACTAATGAAGTGTAAGATTCTGCTATTAATAATACTGCTATTAATAATACTACTACTGTCACAGTTAGCTACAGATTCCTCTGTGGCTATTTGGGTCAAACTTGTCTCCATTTTTGTGGATTGGGGTTATCGGTCCTTGGTTCCAAGTAGCTGGGAAAATACCTGAATTAAGGATGATATTGAAAGCTTTTAGGATGACCAATTTGAATTTATTATCTGTGTATTTGATCATTTCATTTAAAATGGAATCAGCACCACAGGCCTTTCGGAGCTTTTTCTTTTTGTCTTTTAGTTCTTGTTCTGTAATCAGGGCGTCAATGGGGTTCTGGTAGTCTTTAATTGCTGATTCTGGGATTTTTAATTTCCTGTCCGCCTGGGTTATTTGTTACTTTGCCGTAAAGGTTAGTAAAATGAGTGGTCCAAATAGCCTCATTTTGGATTGCTAATTCCTCCTTAGATGTTGTGTTTAGTTTATGTCAATTTTCCAGAATGGATTGGACTGTATTGATTCTTTGATTAAGTTTAGCTGGTTTTTGTTACGCCGTTCCCTTTTTGTTCTTAATAAACGTTTGTATTTTTTTAGTGTTTCTCCATAAAGAAGGCATACAGTTTGGTTTTTTGGATCCCTGAGTTTCTGATTGGATACATTTCTTAGTTCTTTCCTTAGCTTTTTACAATCATTATCAAACCATTTTCACCATTAATGTTTTGTTTTTCTTTTCCTCTTTAAATTTGTCAAAAATTGCATTTATGTTGTTAATAGCTAAATACATCTTCTTCACTGTAATAAAAGTACAAACAACAAAAATTATCCAAGAGTGATTGGATCTGTGGACTGTCTATTGCCTTTCTGTAGAGATCAGTGCTGTCCATTTGTAGGACTGGGTAGAGGTTTGAAGATTATTAGAATCTGGTTCTTTGTGTTTGAGGTTTCATCTACTCAGATAGATTGTTCTTTTACTATGGTCAGACAGAGGAGTACGGGGACTGACTGTGAATGCCTTGATATTAAAAATGTCAAGGTCAGAGATAAAATAATCAACAGTACTGCTGCCAAGGGAAGAACTGTGGGTGTATCTACCGAAAGAGTGTCCTCTTACTCTGCCAGAGAGAGAGAGAGAGAGAGATAGGCTGAACTAGGCTGTAGTATCTGATACTCTAGAGAGAGAGAGAGAGGGAGAGGGAGAGGCTGAACTATGCTGTAGTATCTGTGTTTATCTTAAAGGTTCAGCTAAATGTGACGCCTCCAGCATGAGTGTAAATACACCTACAGGAAGATAGGAACCTTAGAGAATTGGGACAGTACTGCACAATAACACATCATGGTTAAACTGTACTACCTAATTGTATCCTCTATTAAGTGTTGATTCAATGCTTCTGTGTAAGTCATGAGTCTCCCAAACCTTCTGTGCTGCTCCTAGAGTTAGAGTTTTTCTTTAACAATGCCCATCATATCAGAGGCAGACAGTGATGACTGGACCAGATTGATCTTTTAAGTCCCAAACTCTGTTTCATCTCTTCTAATATACATCCCAACATTCACAAATCAAACCATGTAGACTGAAATGCAAGAGTTTAGGGAGGACATCAGCAGCCGTCAGATATCAGATGCAGGTTGTGGCTTGCAGGCAGGGTGAAGAGCCTCTCCTCAGGCTCCCTCTGGGCGCTGTGGACCACCTGGCACCTGAACTTGGAGCCCTGGTCATCCTTGTTGGGGGTGAGTTTGAGAAAACTGAACATGGAGTAGAGGCCATTGATGTTTAGGCTCGGGGGAGTGTTGAAACAGGAAACCGTCTCTCCATCTTTAGTCCAAGTCACTGACACGTCCTCAGGACAGAAGTCTTTGACGCACAGGTGCAGTGTACATTCTTCGTTCAACAGAGGATACAGTGGTTCACAGTCAATGAACATCACATTAGGAGGAGTTCCTGTTCAAACAGACATGGGATACATGCCATAAAACATGTTAAAGGTGTTGAAGGCTGTATGTGCAGCTTTTTGACCTGAATAAATTGTTACATTTATCCTGTGTTTATTGTCCTCGGGGTGGGAGGGAGTGGGGGTTGCCGAAGCATAAATAAGTAGAAGGATTTAAACAAAACATTCTTGTTAGCATTTCTAAATCTGAGGCCGTGGTTCTCAGCAGGAAACCGATGGAGTGCCTGCTCTGGGTGAGGAATGAGTACATAGCATTTTTCAGGCCTTTCAACCACATCTCAGCATCTTCATTAGAACATGGTATTGTTGTTCTGAAAATAGGAATTAGCTGTCAACAAGTGGTTTTGTGTGACCAGAGTTTTACATGATGATGATGACGGTCTGTCATGAAACCATGAGATGGGGTTGAAAGCTCTGGGGAAAATAGGTAGTAATGGAATATGTGGGATATGTTTTAAGAATGTTCCATGTTAACATTTTTTCACCTTGAGGTTGGTATTTGTTTTATTTTTTATATTTTTATTATATTTTATATTTAAGTTATATTTGACCTTACCTTCTGCACAATGTCTTAAATTAAAGCTATAGTACGTAGTTTCTGCTGCCCCCCATGAGGAATTCATGATACAAGCCTTCCTTGACCGCGGCAGTCACAGATTTACTCAAAATGATTATCTAAATGTACTTGCAAAAAAAATGTGGTGCTGCTACCTTGAGTGTTGATATGGTACAGGATATCTTTGTAACCCGGAGCGGGGAAGCTGGAGTGGTAAACTCGGCAGGTGTAGACGGCACTCTCGTCTTCTCTGGCCATGACCAGCTCAATCTTACTCCACACGCTGAAGAGGCGGTTGTGGTCGGAAAAAGGTCCAAAGTGTGTCACGGTGCACACCTGCTCCCCGTCGTTCCTGGACCACTCCAGGTCGATGTCCTGGGGGTAGAAGTTCTCCACCCTACAGCAGAGAACCAGCAGCCTTTCCACCTTGGGGATCTGAGGGATGCTGGAGATCTGGAGGAAAGACGGCTCCACTGGAGGTGTGTGAGTGTGTGTGGTGAAAGGAGAGGGCAGTATGTGTTACATAACAATACAGAACACTCTCACCTCTGAGCAACATCATTTCCCACATCGTAGTTTGCTAACGCTAACATGTTAGCCAGATCAACTTCATAAAGTCATATGTCAATGTTGGGATTGCAGCTTAACAAAATGTCAGGGGGGTCGCAATCTGGCCAGCAGCTGACAAATATCCACACAAAATTATTGAAGAGTCGGACAGACTGCTCTACCTCAAGTGATCTTGTTTCAGAAAAACATCACACAGTGTCAATGACAACACTGTCCTTCCAAGAAAATACGTCAACACCAGTCATTTTTTAAAGCAACAATTGCGACCTATGTTTATGTTTATAGTAGCATAACTAGTAGTTATGATGGGAACAAAGCAGGAAGTAAGGTGCCAAAATATAGGAGCGCCAAATTTCCATGTAATGAGGTAAGTTGGGGTGGTGGATGGGTCAAGCAAACATTGGACTCCAACCCAGGTGACCGGGGTTTATGTCCAGTTTGAAAATGAAAATAAACAGCAAGTTTTTTGTTTTGTTTTGTTTTGTTTTTACAACAAACGGAGCTATGTCACGTTCTGCGTCACATGCATAACAGGATGTGAAGTAGCAAATGATTTATTTATTTTTTTTAAGATTATATTTTGGGGCTTTTTTCCCCTTATTGTTTTTAGAGTGACAGTGGATAGACAGGAAAGGTGGGAAAGAGATGGGGATGACACGCAGCAAAGGGCCGCAGGTCGGACTTTATTATGATTTTAACCCAAATTACAATATTTTTCTCAAGTTCTCTCAAGTTTTTGTTCTTAAATCTAACCAAACTGCGACTGTTTCAAAAAAGACCCATATCGCCATATGGTTTGGAGGAATGGTTGGCAGTGACATGAATATAGTTTCTCTTGGAGCTAAAGTTACTCACCTTTCACCTGGACTGTGGTGTTTCTGCTGATGATCTTGCCCCTGCACAGCACCACACACTGGTATTTGGTCAGGTCTTCATTGACAGTCAGACACACAGGCAGGACAGATGTGTGGTGTGTGCCGTCTGAGTGGAGACAAGCCTGATCACTCACATCCTCCCTGACCAATAGAGGATCAGATTCTGACTGGACCACTAAGTTTGCGCTGCTTCTTAGTTTAGACCATTTCACTTTAAGCTCCTGCTGTCTTGCTCCTCGGATGGTGCATTTGAGTTCGGTCTGCACCTGAGCATATATGATGCTGGGTTGGCTGATTTCAGAAACATTTGGTGGAGCTGTGGAGAGAGATAGAAATTGCACAATTAAGACAATCAGTATCAGTAACAATCAAGTACTTCTTCTTCATTCTGATTATGAGACAAACTTGAATATGCATTATACAGGTGACAGATTCACAGTCTAAATCTTAACCCAACATTGTTCAGTTGGATGCTCAGTAAATGAGGTGCTACCGTCACTAAAACAAATAAGAAAATATCCCAGAAGGCTGAGGCCAATGCAGCTGCTCTGATCGTGCCATGTACTGCTGACTAGTTTAAGCTCTAACACTACACTTAACCCCCCCTTGCAAAGTAACCATAAGATGAACACAATGAAGTTAAAAGTAGATTTTCTCAGAAATATAGTGATGAAAGAGCTGTCACAAAATGGAAATGCAAAGTGGATTAAAGTATCATTAGCTGACCACTAGTAGCATAAGTGGTCAGTGTTTCTATGGGCAAATCCATAGACTGTATATCATTAATTCTAATAATATAATCTAAAGTCTATGAGTGAATCCCTGTTTTTTATACCATTCACATGCATGAGGATGAAATAGTATGCGCATGAGCAAGCCGGAGAGGAGATTTTCATTCCAGCTGACGGTGGCAGTAACGTACCTAGAAATGTAGCATTGCTAAAAAGGGGTCCTTGAGGGTTGATTATACAATTGTACAGTTGTTATGATGTTTATATGTTGGGCTGTTTCGGGCTGAAAATCAATACATACACACATATACTTACATGATATATCAATACAAATAGTTTCACTAGCACCTTTCACACATAGATTTCACAATAGCATCACAATGAAGTTCCGCATAACTGCCAGCTTTGTTTCTTCACACAAAACCAAGCAAAGGCTAGATAATGCCACCCCCCGGTGTGTGATTTATAGTATCCTGGTATTCGGGGAGCTAAAGAGGCAAGACATCTTAAAGGGCTGTCCCACTATCGAGACAGAAAAGAACTAGTAGCAACAAAGCCCGACTGTGGCGTTGCCTCAAACCTGTGACTTGGCTAAAAAGTTGCACTTAAACACACGACAAAGACTACAGCCGATGGCCAGCGTTTTTTTAAAAATCCACGCTGCCAACTACCTCAAACGCCTGTGTGAGTGGAATACTCCATGCCATGTAAAATAGACACGTCAGCATAAATTTTGCAAAGCTGACGGAATGGTGACTGGAGAGGTCTGCACCTTCTAGAACTAAAATTACAAAACTTAGGGTGCCCGTATTGCTCAGTTGGTAAAGCGGGCGCCCATATATAGAGGTTCACTCCTCTATGCGGTGGCTGCAGGTTTGACTCCGTTCATTCCCCCTCTCTCTCCCCTTTCATGTCTTCTGCTGTCCTGTCAATAAAGGAATAAAAATTCCTAAAAACTAATCTTAAAAAAAAAAATACTCAACTTAAAGGTCAAGGAAAATATTCATGAAACAATATAATGATCTCATGACAGCCAATGTCAAAACAACCACTTATGGCAGTTTAATGTGATGCTAACACATAAAGTGAAATAGTTCCTTTAAGCTTGATAATGGCTTGCTATGACATATATTTGACAGGTTATGATGTCTAGGTTAATGTCAAGTTTTCAGAACACAGACATCTCAAACAATTTCAACTTTGAACCATTCATAAAGACTCCTTCACGTTCAAGAAAGGTGTCATGTCAGTTGTAATAACAGCTCTTCAAGTAAAGTGTTAATGAATAAATGAATTTGATTACATTGAAACAGTTTTACAATTAACATGTGATCCCTCAAACTCCACCACAGCCACACTAAGCTGTTCACTCTCAGTTCAATGTCTCAATATGTTCAGTCAAGCTGTAATTAGATGCAAGACATACCTTTACAGAAATACCTGTAGAAAATCAAAGCGCCTCCAATGACAGCGGTGACCAGCAGCAGACTGATGACACTGGTGACAGCTATCAGTGTGACAGCACTGTAAAGAGGCTGTGATGGAGCTGCAGGGGAAAGGATTTAAGAGATCCATATAGTATGTGTGTAATTTAAGTATGGATAATGACTGAAGGAAAAATGAAATCCTACCCTGAACAGTCAGTGTAACAGATCTGTTGTATGGCCGGCTGTAGGTCTGGTGCTCCACCTGGCAGATTATGTGTATCTCTACGTCTTTCACTGCTGACGAGTGCAGTGTGAGGCCACTGTGAATACTGAAGGTGCCATCTGGATTGTGAATGGCCATTTCGGTGCAGACACGGAAGAGGTGGCTGGCACCTGCGTGGACAGTGTGGGAGCCATTTTGGATGTGCCATGTCACGGTAAGTTTCTCTGGATAGAAACCTGTGATGTCACACTGTATGGTCTTCTCCTCCCCATCTGTCACTGTTGCTTTTTCTGGGAGCAACACTGAAGGCCGAGCTGGGGGAGAAGTCATAAACAATTAAAAAGATTTAGTAACATTTTAATCCGTAATTTCTACAACACACATTCATGTACCATATAACATAAATCTCATAATGTAGAAAACTTCTGCTGTAATGCTCACAATGCCACATCGCAATCAATGGCAGCACAGAAATTAGCGACAAGCTAACTTTGGCATACTGTAATGGAGCAGCTAAAGGGACAGAAATGTTAGGAGTTGGTGGAGACCAAAACAGAGATAAAAGAACAGCGAATATTAAACTTGCATTGATGAGGTAAAGAGACACACAACTCAATGTATAAATAAGCAACTGTTTGAATGTATTTGCAATAGAAATTACATACAGTAACTATATTGGTTAACAATATTGTATTTCGAGCTAGTTTGGCCTCCCCAAGTTGTCAAAAAATGTCTCTCTCTCTCTCTCTCTGTCTGGTATCAATCTTCTTATTTTCCGTCGTAAACGTATTTCCCCCAAAAAAATAATTTAATAAACAAAAGCATTGGAACCAAAACTAGAACTGCAACACGTAAAAAGTATGAATTATAATCAAACACCTGGTTAAACACATGGTTTTAACAGTAAATATTATTCTGGTGGCACACTCCAGCTTCCATAACAGAAATCTGACATGCAACTTAAATGACTGCAAGGGGAAAAATCTAAATCATTCGGAAGAACATGTACAGTCTTGTGTTAGCAGGAGTATAACTTTTGTATAAGATTTCACAGTTATCTTATTTACTTAAAGACAATTTGCAATTTTTTCAAGGCTGGTTAGAGAACATTCTTATAAACTGTTTTGTAAATCAGTAGCACATCTTGAGCTAGAGCATGTGACACACTAGAGTGGAAACAAGCAGAGGAATACCCAGCACTTCCAGTGAAGTGGTCTCTGTGTAGACCACAGGTGTGATGATCCTGCAGGTGTACAGCGCTTCATCTCTCACAGTCACATTACGAAGCTGCAGAGAGGCATCACTTTCTAGCAATTTCGTTCTATCCACCACAGAGCCATCTCTGCTCCCATGTGCTGTCTCATCCTCAAAAGTATACACGATGCTCTTCTCTGCATGTTTATCCACCTTGTTCCACTCAATAGTTAGAGCGCTCCACTCCACCAGCGTGGACAGTTTATCAAACCGGCAGCTGAGAGTCACGTCTGCACCCACCAACACACTGAGCTTTCTTGTCGTATCAGCTGAGGAACCTGGAAACACAAAAGGGATTAGTGCATAAGGGAGAGACATGTTCGCAAAAAAGAAGACAATAAAACTGTGCAAGAGACAAACACAGAGCTTTCCTTTACAACATTATGCCAGAACAATAAAAAGCAAACTTACCTTTACAATGCAAAACAATTACTATGAATTTAATCATATTTTGTAGATGCTCCATTTGGACTCAGATGTCACATTGACTGGTCATAATAAAGTGACTACAGTTCAAAGAGATTCTAAAGAGATTTCACTAAGGTTAATGTGGTGGTTGTGTTATCGAACATGTGAAGTAGGGCTTGGCTGGCAAACATTCCCCTGGCTGCTCAGTACTCAATCTTAATCTCTAATGCACTCCCTCATGGACTCTGACCCGTGGCTGTTACCTGAACTTTCACTTACCTGGAGTCAGCCGTAAGGGAGAGGGAGAGGGGCCACAACAACCACTTTGTTTGGCTTAAACACAATATCGGATTTTAATATTAATGCAGTCAAAAAACATGTAAGGATTCAAAATATCTGCAACGTATGTATTGCCATAACATTATTATTATTTTTTATTACATGTCAGTTAACTGATGCTTTTATGCAAAGCGGCTTACAATTGCTATATATGTCAGAGGTTGCATACCTCTGGGGCAATTAGGGGTTAAGTGTCTTGCTCAGGGACACATTGCTTGATGCATTGCAGTGGAATCAAACCCGGGTCTCCCACACCAAAGGTATGCATCATATCCACTGCACCATCACCACCCAACACAACTATTGAAGAAATTGTTGGGTCTCTGTAAAGTATAGTGTATAGACCTATCTGTAAGTGTCCTCAGATTACACCTGGTATGATTTGACACTATATATAAAAATTTGTTGAACATTTTATTTAATTTTCCAAAATGTTGAACTATTCCTTTAACACACATAGCTGAATATCTGCCATGTATTTCTGCCAAATATAACTGAAATGTTGATACAATTATTGACCATCAGCTGTAAAAGCATTGTGCTTTTTGCCTTTACAGTAGTCTTGTTGTGCCAGACCCTCCTCCAAAGCGCGCTCTAGGAGAGTCTGGCTACTTCAAACAGCATTCGAGGATGGGAGGGGAGGAAAACGTGCACTGGTTTAATGGCATTTCTTAAAACCAATCAGAATTGTCATGGACGGTAAAAAACTCTGCACAGAGCCGCTGCAAGAGAAAACTCAGATTGGACAGATAGTCTAGCTAGCTGTCTGGATTTACCCTGCAGGGATCTGAGGACCAGGTAACAGAGATGGCAAAAGTATTCACTTTCCATACTTAAGTAGAAGTACAGATACTTGTGTTAAAAAATACTCTGGTAAAAGTGGAAGTACTGATTAAACTTCTTTACTCAAGTAAAAGTAACAAAGTACACGCTTGGAAATTTACTTAAAGTATAAAAGTAAAAGTAGCCTTGCGAATGACAACCATTTTTTATGCAAAGCTACCTGGAGCACACCAATGTTACTAGAGAGACACTGAGGAACTTCAGTGGACATGGAGAACACGTCTTTATGTGGCAATGGCTACATTTTAAAGGGATGTCTGCCAATAGGCCTAAAACATCACATATATGATTATTATGACAGAAACTGGGACTCCATGGTTAATAAGAATCTCATTAGCCAGATATGAATTTAGTTGTGATTCTGTGAGAATTCACAGATCCAGTTTCTATTTTCAATCTTCCCCTTAACATTTAAATGCATCTACATGTTTGTGCGTGTGCTCAAATATTGCTACTGGAAAGAAAATAAAGGATTAAAATATGAAATACTAAACAGACATTAATTAAGAAGTTCCCCAGCACATTGGCCAGGAGTCCATCTTGATGCCTACTGTCTCAAACATCTCTCTCAGATAAGGCAGAGGATGATGGGAATGTCTTGCTGCTTATCTGCCAGATCTCTGTTTCTTCATTTTCAATCATGTCGCCCTCCATACTACTATGTGCTAACGTTAGCGCCATCCATACAACTATGTGCTAACGTTAGCGCCATCAAGCCGCAATGATTTGCTGTGAATTAATGCAGAATGCTGAATCTGTTGAGTTGCGTCAAATGCAACGTACAGTAGATATCTATTTAGATTGTATTGATGACGTAAACAATAATAACGATGACTCCAGTGAAATGATGTGAAAGTTGAGGACTAGATTAGGACTGCATTAAAGCTGATTCTGGTTTCCAACTTCGCCCCAGGTGTGTCTGTTAAAACAGCTAGAGAGAAGTTGTCTCCGTCTAAGTTTTCATCCACTTGTCAATTGAATTACAGTATCTGAAATTGGTGAACAGGTGAAGAACACACCAAAACCACTAGCTAGCTTACTTTAAATGTGCAAGAACTATAGACCAACAACAGGCTTAAGTGAACTGACAACATGAGTTATATGACTTACAGTTCTCAAAGACGCACACACACAATCTCAGCTAATTATCCTCCGGACAGCTAGTCTCTTTTTCTTTTCTCACACTTTTTTCTCCGTGTGGCGCGCGCACCCGTTCGCGGTGTGTGGCGTGTCCGCGCTACTCGCTATGACAACCTCTTGTACAAAACTAAAGTAACGAGCCAATTTTGTAAAATGTAAGGAGTAGAAAGTACCGATATTTGTGTTAAAATGTAAGGAGTAGAAGTAAAAAGTCGCCACAAAAATAAATAGTAAAGTAAAGTAAAAATATCTGAAAAATCTACTTGAGTACAGTAACGAAGTAGTTGTACTTCATTACTTCCCATCTCTGCCAGGTAACCTTAAGGCCCGTACACACCGGGACGAATATCGCCGGGCGTTATTCGTCAGCGTTTTTCGACGCGTTTTTTGTGTTCACACCCAAGCGATTTTCGCTGACGATGAGCCGAATGAACATGCAAATTCATTATCTGTCACTAGATGGCGCTTAATGTAAAACAGAAATACCCCCGTACATAGGGTGGCGCTGCGCAACTTTGCGCTTCTGATACTCGCTTGCAACTCAGAAGAAGAGCAGAGAAGAAGAGAGCAAGTATTTAGAACATTTCTTCTAAATCAGGATATAGCTCTTTATGTTCGAAACCAACGAGACCAGCAGCTCAACATTTATTTTGGACATCGTGCTTTGCCTCTTCCTCGTCTTGTGGCAGTGATGACGGTGGCGTATGTCTTCTTCGTTTGTGTGCTCGGTAAGACCGTTTTGTGCTTGAGCGCCGCCAAGTTGTGTTTTAGTGTAACTTCAGAAGCACAAGACACGTGAGCAAAAGGGCCGACTTCATTGGTCGGATAGTTTTTGACGCGGCGCGTCAAACCAAAAAAACGAACCCGAGGCGTTTTTTAAAAAATGACGCTTTTACGCGACACTGGTAGTATGGAAAGCCAAACAGTCCAAATACACGTGATTTCTCACACGTAAACAACACGTAAACAACACGTAAACAACACGTAAACAACGCACAAACAACGCGCAAACTACACGTAAACAACGCGTCGATTTTTCACACGTAAAATACACGTAAACAACACGTAAATTACGCGTAAACGACGCGTAAACAACACGTAGACAACACGTAGACAAGCGAACAACGCGTGAGACAACGTGTTGTTTACGTGTTAATTTGAGCCATTTGGTCACTTCTCCATTTTGAATGGGTGAGCGTCCTAAGCTCCCATTGGCTGCTGAGCAGTAGGGTCAAACCATTTCTGTAAGCCTGGGGAGGGGGTCGCCTGCCAACATTCAACATGCAAAGGATCCTCTCACTTCTTTTCTTTCTCATTTCTTCTTTTTTGATTTACCTTTTAAAAAAAAATATTAATTTAACTCAATGAATTTACTATTCAATTATAAACTATTTTCATCAAGATAACATTACCGCCTTTTGCTCCACTGCTGCCTTTTTGTTTGAGTGTAGCATTTTTTATTTCTTGCACATACAGTAGTTCCTGGTTATGTAGCTGTTGTATATTTTTTTCTGTACAAGCTTTCTTTATATATTTGCAATTGGTTAGTGTGTATATACTTTGAGAAATAATAGCTTTTTTTTTTTTCTACAACTATTTAGCTTACTATTTAACTTACAAACTATTTTGCTGCAAAAAGGATGGATGAGATGGACCTGCATGTCTACATAGGGCCGCTAATCACACACACACACACACACACACACACACACAGGTCCTTAGTCAAGTCTGGATCTAGGCTGAATCCCATTTCTCTATCTTACCCCTACCCCTTACCCCTACCCCTTGGCCCTTGAAACCAAGGGGTAAGTGCTAGGGGTGAAAACATACCCCTATGAAATGGGACACCACTTGGTTACATCACCATACAGTATTGATCACAAACTTCCAAGATGCAATACATGTGCATACACATGTATCATGTATACATACATATACACTCTGTATACATGGTGTGTTGTATATCTGTTTTAGTTATCACCTTTTTGAATGTCAAAAACATTTTGTTAACAAAGATCTGTCATTATTGCCGATAAATTAAACATAACAGGCAAAACATTACATAAAATGATGTTACAGAACCATTATCAACTATTAGAACCATACCTAACATGTCACACACATAAAAAGGCACTCATATGTGTAAAACTAACAAAAATACACATAAGACCACAAACAAACAAATTAACTACAGCTGTTCTGATATTCCAGACCAGTCTGATGCCTTTTGGCCTCACATTTCATCAGTGTCCCATATCAAAACCAACAACAATATACAAGTGCATGAACAGGAATTAATTACAAATGATTACAATGATACAGTACAAATGCAATAATGATAATGTGTGTTTACAAGTGAGGTCGCGTCCACACTTCGTTTCAAGGGGTATACACCCCTCGATCTATCCCCTACCCCTCGGTCGTAATAAGAAATGGGACACCACTAGGTCACGCGTGAACGCGCAAAACCAAGGGGAAGGGGTAAGGGGAAGGGGAAGATAGGGGATTCAAGATAGAGAAATGAGATTCAGCCCTTGTCTTTAGGATGTCCGGTGGACAAGGGTTGTGTACACAAAAAGGACCACAACACCATGGTTAAGTTGCCTGCAACAGACTTACACCTGTTCAGTCAAGCCGTTTTTTAAAAATTGTGTGTGAGTTAATCTGATGAAGTATAATGTAGGTATCCTGAGGCTCTGAGGCTCTGGAGTATTATCTAAAAGGCCGCACAGTACATTTATTTTTTGCTGCATTGGTATTTAAACTGAACTACTACTTCTTCATTGAAGTTTTCTTCCTACAATGTAAAGGAACATTGATGGGTTGGATAGATAGATATTTATTGATCCAAATAAAAATGGGAAATTACGTTAATACATATACATGAAATAATAATAGGAATAAAATAAAAGAACAAATATTTGAATATATACAGGATGGGAAGAAATGTGCAACTGCTTAAATAATATGCTAAAATGTAAATAAAGCAATTGTGCAGGTTGCACTTAGTGCAGAAGTGTGGTGTCCAAAAGTCTGATCTATCACCCAGTGATGACATGTTAAAGAGTTTTATTGCCTGTGGTATGAATGATTTCCTGTAGCGGTCCGTGCAACATCAAAGCTGTCGGAGCCTCTTAGAGAAGCTGCTCCTCTGTTGGACCAGTGTGGGGTGGAGAGGGTGGAGTTGCTCCTCTGTTGGACCAGTGTGGGGTGGAGAGGGTGGAGCTGCTCCTCTGTTGGACCAGTGTGGGGTGGAGAGGGTGGTCGGGGTTATCCATGATACATAACAGTTTGTTCAGTGACCTCCTCTCCACCACAGCTTCAAACGTGTCCTGTTTGCAGCCAATCACGGAGCCAGCCTTCCTGATCAGTTTGTTCAGTCTGTTTGTGTCGCCGGCTCCGATGCTGATGCCCCAGAAGACGCGGAGGAGGAAACAGCGCTGGCCACAACAGACTGGTAGAAGATCTCCAACATCCTGCTGCACACACTGAAGGATCTCAGCTTCGTCAGGAAATAGTTTGCTCATCCCCTTCTTGTAAACAGCAGTGCTGTTGATCTTCCAGTTCAGCCTGGCGGTAGTCCTTAAGGCCAGATGGAGTCGACTTCTTGGGGACCGGGACAAGGCAGGATGTCTTCCACAGCAGTGGCCCCTCTGCGGGCTCAGGGTTGTGCTTTTGAGCCGTAAAATACTAATTTATATGTTTTTGTTTAGGGTTACACACAAAAACATAGAAAAAATAGGGTCCAGGTAAAAAAAGACTAAAGTAGTTACCCTTTAATAAAGTCTTTCTAACTATCTATCTACACTATACTTTTAACAAATGATTTATTTCTCATAGTTAGTTGAGACTAGCCAATTGCAAATATATAAATTCAATTCAATTTTATTTATAGTATAAAATCATAAGAGTTATCTCAGCACACTATACAGATAGAGCAGGTCTAGACCACACTCTACAATTTACAAGGACCCAACAACTCCAGTAATTACGCCAAGAGCAATCATTTAGTGCAATAGTGGTGAGGAAAACTCATTTAGGGAGAAACCTGGGCCAGACCCAGGCTTTTAGGTGGTGTTTGATGGTGCTGGTTGGGGGTGTGATAAACAGTGGCAGTAGTAGTCACAATAAAGATAATGGCAATGACTAGAAACAGTACAATAAAAGCTTGTACAGAAAAAAACATACAACAGCCAAATAACTAGGAACCACAGTACAATATGTGCAAGAAAAAGAAAAAAAATGCAACAATCAATTGTGCCTCCCTTGGAATGCAACTGAAAAATCATTTGGCACAACGTAAACATCCCCCTACAACAATCTGCTAGGATTGGAGTGTTTAATGGATGGTGTTAAAGCTGGAAGGTCCCCTAAAAGGCAGTGCAGTGTAGCAAAAGGTGGTAATGTTATCTTGATGAAAATAGTTTATAATTGAATAGTAAATTCATTGAGTTAAATTAATATATTTTTTTAAAAGCTAAATCAAAAAAGAAGAAATGAGAAAGAAAAGAAGTGAGAGGATCCTTTGCATGTTGAATGTTGGCAGGCGACCCCCTCCCCAGGCTTACAGAAATGGTTTAACCCTACTGCTCAGCAGCCAATGGGAACTTAGGACGCTCACCCATTCAAAATGGAGAAGTGACCAAATGGCTCAAATTCACGTGAAATTAACACGTAAACAACACGCGTTGTCTACGTGTTGCGTTGTTTACATGTTGTTTACGCGTAATTTACGCGTTGTTTACGTTGTTTCGACGCGTTGTTTACGTTTACGTGTATTTTTGCGCGTTGTTTACGTGTATTTTACGTGTTGTTAACGTGTGAAAAAATTTGGACGCTTTCCGTTGTTACGTGTTGTTTACGCGTTGTTTGCACGTTGTTTGCGCGTTGTTTACGTGTTGTTTACGTGTTGTTTACGTGTGAGAAATCACGTGTATTTGGACTGTTTGGCTTTCCATATGGTGGCGGTCGCGCGCGATATTCGCCGACGTGTAACGCGTCGTGACTAAACAAAGGGCGTCAATGAGAGTGTGCACACCGACGCGAAAAACGCCACGCGTAAAAGCGTCATTTTTTAAAAAACGCCTCGGGTTCGTTTTTTTGGTTTGACGCGCCGCGTCAAAAACTATCCGACCAATGAAATCGGCCCTTTTGCTCACGTGTCTTGTGCTTCTGAAGTTACACTAAAACACAACTTGGCGGCGCTCAAGCACAAAACGGTCTTACCGATCACACAAACGAAGAAGACATACGCCACCGTCATCACTGCCACAAGACGAGGAAGAGGCAAAGCACGATGTCCAAAATAAATGTTGAGCTGCTGGTCTCGTTGGTTTCGGAACATAAAGAGCTATATCTGATTTAGAAGAAATGTTCTAAATACTTGCTCTCTTCTTCTCTGCTCTTCTTCTGAGTTGCAAGCGAGTATCAGAAGCGCAAAGTTGCGCAGCGCCACCCTATGTACGGGGGTATTTCTGTTTTACATTAAGCGCCATCTAGTGACAGATAATGAATTTGCATGTTCATTCGGCTCATCGTCAGCGAAAATCGCTTGGGTGTGAACACAAAAAACGCGCCGAAAAACGCTGACGAATAACGCCCGCCGATATTCGTCCCGGTGTGTACGGGCCTTTAGTCCTCAGATTGGACAGATAGTCTAGCTAGCTGTCTGGATTTACCATGCAGAGGTCTAAGGTGCAGTCAACAATAGTGCTCTTTTGCATTCATTTTATTTAACTATTTCCACCAAGGAGGTTAGGATTGTGCCTGTCTGTAGATGTCATAAACTGCCACAGACTGCCTCTATGTGCCACAAGGTATCATTACAGTATATGCCCAAAAAGAGTGTTAAGAGTCATTCTGTTGCTGCATAGATGTCAGTATTCAACAATGCTATGAGCACCCAGTTTGTTTTGTTAGGATACAAAACTCTGTCTCTTAAAATAAAAGAAAAAAACCTGTGTTTGATCCATCCACCTTGAGCTCCTGGCTGTTGCTCTTTACACTGCCAGATGACAGGCTTTATCCTAGCACTTTACATCTGGCAAGCAAAACAAACTTGTTTGTAAATACAACTGTGTAAACAGAATTATTAATTTTTAATTATTAAGCAGCCCAGAGGATTTGTTTCCATTATTGTAATTATTTGTAGTTTATTGAATTTTATCAGTTGATAATTGGTTATGTGGGCTACAAGCGAGTTCAGGTTTATGGTTGACGTAAGAGGCTTATTAGGTTACCTTTGAGAGGCTATGAGGATGTGTTTATTAGAGTAACATTACATCGTAAGCTCTCATTAGTTGGAGTCTCTGTGTAATTATATAATACAGTGTTGTTGCAGGCCTAATAATGTTAGCAATATTTTCATGTTACCCTGAGCAACCTATTTTAATTTTCTGGGCAAAATACAGTTATTACATTTTAAGGAAAGCTTTAATTGTGGGGTTTTTTCATGTTGCATTGCAAAAGTCGCACTGTTGCTTGCTCTGGAGGAAACTGTTGGGTCCTTGTAAATTCTGGAGTGTGGTCTAGACCTACTCTATCTGTAAAGTGTCTTGAGATAACTCTTGTTGTGAATTGATACTATAAATAAATTGAAATTGAATTGAAATTGAAATGCCTGTTTAAAGTGATCAACTAAGCAATGCTGTTGCATGCTAAAAGGAGTGATGATCCAGTACTTGCTCTGAATTCCTTAGATAAAGCTATGCAGGGTTCTAAGCCGTTCTAATCATACAACGCTCATCACAACCATAAGAGACTGGACTTGGACTTGAGACTTGACTTGGACAAAGTGATGCAGCCGTTTTCTTCTTGATTCCGTGTTGAAACCCGAGGATGGTCTCTGTTGTGCTGTCTGTCTTTCTTTCTTGAATGTGATTTTGATAGCTCTTATTCTATTTAACTTAATGCCTGACAGCTAATTGACAGTCAGTGAACTCCAGTGTGTTTATTCCTTAGATCTGTGATCTTAATTATGCTAATTTACAGAACAAGGCAAAAGAAAATGAGCTGCATGTCCTTCATACAGTATGAATTGCTTAACAAAGGAACATATCCCAGCAAGCACTGATTTGTTGATTTTTTTTCAGGTTGCAAGAGGCATAAGAAACTAAGATAGACATCAAGACTACATATGGCCATTGTTTCAACAACACGTAGTCACGTAAAATCTTTTAAACCTAGCTCGGCAGGTTTTAGATTTATTGTTCCAGAGGGATATTTGTTTTCACATCCAGTACAGAGAAACATATAGTTGTGTTTAAATGATAGCAGTCCAACATCATCAACCTCATAAATCATATATATTTTGGCAGAAGTGATATTTCTACTGGCAAATCATTTACTAGTAAGAGTCATAGAAAACCAACAGACATGGCATGCATGCTGCTCATTCTGTTTAATTGAATCTGTAATTGAAAGGGGCATGTTCAACATAATAGCAGTATTGTGTTCAACTAGTGAGGTAGTTGATTCTGTGAAGAAACAGGTGTCAATTATGGCCCATATTTAAAGGAAGGAAGGAAGCAAATGGTTGTGCATGCTGGTTATAGTGCATTTCACACTGAAATATTCAGCAAAATGGGTCGTTCCAGACTTTGCTCTGAGGAACAGCAGACTTTGATTAAAAAGTTGATTGGAAAGGGGAAAACATAAAGAAGTTTAGAAAATTATAGGCTGCTCAGCCAAAATGATTTCAAATACCTTGAAATGGCATCCAAAGCCTGAACTATGTGGGGAAAAAAACATTTTCTACCAGGTTTCCATTTGAATGGATCAAAGAATAGCCAAAATGGCTAAGGCTCAACCAATGATCAGCTCCAGGAAAATCAAAGAAGACTTAAAGTTACCTGTGAGTACTGTTACGATCAGAAGAAGGCTGTGAAGCAAAGCTATCAGATAGAAGCCCCCGCAAAAGGTGTTGGGCCTATTTATCGCACACCAAGGATCATGGATCAGTTTTAATACATCAAAATACTTGAAGATTTCATGTTGCCTTATGCTAAAGAGGAAATGCCTTTGAAATTATATTTCAACAAGACAATGACCCAAAACACACCAGTAAGCGGGCAAAGTCTTGGTTCCAGATTAACAAGATTGATGTTATGGAGGGGCCAGCCCAGTCCCTGGACCTCAATCCCATAGAACACTTGTGGGGTGACATCATAAATGCTGTTTCTGAAGCCAAACCCAGTAATGCAGAGGAATTGTGGAATGTAGTTAAATCGTCCTGGACTGGAATACCTGTTCACAGGTGCCAGAAGTTGGTCGACTCCATGCAACACAGATGTGAAGCATTTCTTGGAAATAATGGTAATGCAACTAAATATTAGTGCAGTGATTCAAAATAAAACAAACTCTTGATACATTTTTCAGTTTATACAGTAAATATTTGAGTTTGTAAAGAAAAATGCAAATACTGCTATTTCTTTGAACAGTCCAATATTCCTTTTTCTTCACTTTCTGTAAAGGTAGAAGACAAACTTGATACATTTTGGTCGTGTTTTTGGAATTGAATGTGCAGTGTTCCCAATGCATTGATATTATGGAATTAAAAGCTGTTCTAAGGATTCTTTTTGCATTATTCACTTTTTTAAACACACTGATATTATTCTGAACACAACAGTAAATCCATGCAGGATTTACTTGTCTCTGTAGATTCTTGGTACATTCTACCACAATATCAGCAATAATACATGTGAGGACGCTAATGTGTCTTACTAATAAGGATGTAGTCTGACTTTGTATGTAACATTATTGTAGAGGTGGAGACAAACGGTTCCAAAATGTACTAACATCTTTACAAAGTCACTTTTTATTATATTGGCCTTCCATAAGAAGAAACAACTTCTTCTCTTTTTTTGCACAACAACAGCTTTGTAATTAGAACGTATTTTTAGAAACAGCATTTCCAGAGAGGTTTGTCCCTATACACAGACCATCATCCCACCATTGACCTCTTCCTCCCTCTCAAGCGAACCTCATCTAGCTTTTTAATGACTGCTGACGACTTCCTTGATGCTGCTGCATAGCTCTTCAGCAGCCTCTCAAACAATGCCTCAGTGTTGGGGTGGGTACTGAGGAAAGCCTTCTCCAGCACGTATAGGTCCACCCCCTTATCCTCCGGCAGAGCAGAGATGTAACTCAGGCCAAAATCGATGAGGAACAGGTCAAACTCCCCATCCTCCAGGCCACATCTCAGCAGCATGTTGGAGGTGGTCAGGTCTCCATGGATGACGTCCTCGTCGTGCATTTTGGCCAGGATCCGGCCCATTCTTTCAGCCAGTCGCTCCAGATCCAGCTCCTTGCAGGAATCAGACCGCTGAATGGATGCGATGTGGTCACGTACAGTCGAGGAACCCACAATCTCCTCCAAAAAAATACAGTGGGATGCGTAGTCCACAAAATAGACTACAGGGGCAGATATGCCTGAGGAGGGGGAATGAGGAGAGTCTGATTTAATAAATTGTATGTTGGGCTCTAAAGATAAAAAAGCAACTCCTTATAAGGCTGTTTTCTCATATTATATGATGGAATTATTATTTTCTTTACTTCCATATTGTCAAAACAATCTCAGGCAAAATCGTAAACCAACTATGTGTTAGTGCATCTCTAAGTACTAATTATGGAAGATAGAGTTGAAGATAGTATCGCTACTGTTACTACACTGTATTGTATTGGTAAGTATGCTGCTCTGGATACAATGTGCGGTCCAGACCAACAGAGATCAACTTGCCTGCTCTCCGGCAGCGGAGTATGGAGCGGACCTCCTGCACCGTTCTGCGGTGGGTCAGTTTTTCGTCCAGCACTGGGTGTCTGTAGCGTTTCGGGAACCTTTCTTTGACAATAGTCGGCTTTCCCAGAAACTCTGCCCGGTACACCCGGGCTTCTGCTCCTTGTTTTACTAACTCTGCTTTACTGAGGAACTCTGGGACCGCCATGCTCTTCTCCTGGGCCATGTTTACTTCCGTTGTTTGTCTACTGTGTGCTGTCCTCGTGCTTCCTGTGCCCTGTTTCTACAGGCTGCCACCTAGCGGCCACCAATGAATACACACAAGGAGAGGAGGAAGGAATGGTTTTACATACTAGTCACATCTTACCTTAACGGTCAGCGTATCTTATGGTCATTCAATTTTCATTTCATCAACAGGTATAAAAAAAAAAGTCGAAAGGTTCTTTGATTTTCGTTTTAAAATACAACATTTTAAAATAAGTCGGGTTTTTTTTTTACTTTTCATGGTCAAAAGGGGATGAGAAGAATTTAAAAACATATTTCTATTTCATAAAACAAAAAATAAAATCACTCGAAAATAGACTTAGATCACTTGTTTTTATATTCAGAGACCGGATGTTGTCATTTCCAAGGCAACAGCGCCAGTGTTGCTTTCAGCACAGGCTAAAATGACTTGGGAACAATGGACTGTTTGGAACCCTACTCTGATGGTCAGAGTATAAAGTAGATAAAGTAAAGTAAAGTATAATCCGTAACGTAACATTACATAAATAAAGACAAAATAAGCCCCCCTGAATTAAATAAAAGTAAAACATATGTATTTAGGCTATTGAACTATATTGACTAACTTATAACTTTATATGTATGCCCATTTATTCATTTTAGGATGTATTTGATAGCCATATTTATGTAAAGAGGTGCAAAAAACCGGAGGATCAGTCGCTCAGAAAGTTGGGGGTAAAAGTTTCCCTCAACTGCAGAATCAGATACTACTAAGTGGAAGCTAACTTCAGCGTGGTGTCAGATGAGTCCATACAGTATATGGTCACATCAAGTTTGAGCCATTTTCAGCTCAAAATCTCACATTTCCTGCAGAAAATCCTCTTGCACCCCCACTTCCCTGTGGTATGTGCATAGAGATTTCTGCACATGACACTGTTGCCTTGGAAATGACAACATCCAGTCTCAGAATATAAAAAAACTGGCTTTTTTCATTTGTGTTTTCTAGTGATTTTAGTGATTGTTCTATGAAATAGAAATGAAAATCAAAGCATAACTTTTTGCATATTGAGGAACTTAGTATGAATATGGTTCATTGGCATGCTCCACCTCTGTGTGGCCAGTTATGTTAGCAGGGCCTCCATTGGGCCAGATGCAGCAGTAAAACTGTATGGAACGGTTTATGGAAATGTTGATGTTTCCATCAATCATAAATGAAATGTACTGTAGGCTACTTGGATTCCGTGATTTGTAGACACAAATGGTAGAGGGCTTTTCAATAAGAATCATCCTCCTTGAACAATCTGTCTCTCTCACAAGGCTACGCCCCTGCGTGAAGGGGGCTACATTTTGGCAAAGAAAAAACTGAAACGACTCCACATCATTCCCACACAGAAACATGTGGTCCTGGTAAGCAGTGGCTGTAAAGTTGTTTTAGTGATGCACACAAACGTTTCACCTATCCTAAAATGGTGTGTTTGAATTTTTCTGCATACTGGGTAGAGGTGTAAAAGTCGTGATGCGGACATTGACGATTCTGCATTGATGCATGATTGAGGCCATGATTGATTATAGTCTACTGAGGTTGCCTTAATTCAATTCAATTTTATTTAAAGTATCAAATCATGACAAGAGTTACCTCAAGATACTTTACAGATAGAGTAGGTCTAGACCACGCTCTATAATTTATAAAGTCACAACAATTCTTATAATACCCCAAGAGCAAGCATGGTGCAATAGTGCGACAGTGTGACAGTGGTGCGGAAAAAGTTCTTTTTAGGTAGAAACCTCAGCCAAACCCAGGCTCTTGCTGTGTATGAAGGTGCCGGTTGGTGATGTGATGAACAGTCACAATAAAGATAATGGAACATTGACTAAAAAATGATAGAAGTAGTAGTTCATTGTGGATTTTCCGGTCACTTGGTTGTGTTAAAATTCCGCAACATTCAGGAAGTGTCATTTTTAAGAGCAGATACAATAAAAAGGGGAGTTCATAGTAAATATCTGACTGCTAAAATTTGTTGATGAAAACCATGTGTAGGCTATAATAATATTGAGGAAGTGATGCAGCGTAATATGCAGGCCTACAGCATTCTTGAATTATGAATAATAATAATAATAATAATAGATAGATAGATAGATAGATAGATAGATAGGTAGATAGATATATAGATTATACTTTATTCATCCCACAATGGGGAAATGATCTTATTACAGCAGCAGCAGTTTCCTACAGTAAAAAAAAAGTAAACACATAAACAACAGGCAAACAACAGACAATGAGCAAAAGGTATTGAATGAATGTAAAGTGGATTAAAAAAGTGTGGTTGCCATAGTACAAAATAAATAAAAAAATAAATAAATAATAATAATAATAATAATAATAATGATGTATCCTTTATTAGTCCCACAAGGGGAAAAACAATTTACACTCTGTTGTTATTACACACATTACACACAAGCCTGAATTACACACACATGCTCAGTACCTATACATGCACTAAATGGAGAGATGTCAGAGTGTGGGTGTGTGTGTGTGTGTGTGTGGGGGGGGTTAAGCCTACATATTTCTTGGCATTCTTTTAAAATATGGCTCGAAAAATAGTGCAAATAGTTGCTGTTTGAGAAAAAAAAAACTCCCACACTAGGTTTGGGTTAAGCCCTGAATCTTTACAACATCTGGCTCCAAAGTCCAAAATTAAAACAACTGACTGGTCCTTTAACCTGTGAGCGGTGTGTTGAGCCTTCGTGACTTTCCTTCCTGGGAAAGTTGGCCAGTTGTCGACCTCTGGTGACAAAACTTCGCCAAGAAGTTTTCCCTCTTTTCGACTTTAACACGGCTGCCACGTAGCGCAGACTTCCAGGGAAGTAGCAACAGTCTTCAGGAGCATCTCTTTATGATTCCCTCTGCTGTTTACGGTGAGTCCATTTCCCTTCCTGGATGTCTCATAGCCGAACGAGTCCACAGCGGATTAAAGTGTCTTAAAACACAGCGAGGCAGCAGCCTGTCGCATCTACTGTCTGCCCCGTTAAACATCAACGGGCAAATAGTGCGAGTCGATGAATAATGGATCTATTGTCCTGAAACTGTTAGCAGGTCACTGGTCAGATCGGTTTTCTTTGAAACTAAAGGAGAACGTTGTGATATAGACCCAGTGGTGGAATGTAACCATACAATTACTCAAGTATTGTACAATTTTGAGTATTCCATGCCACTTTTTACTTCTACTAACAGTTTGGAGGGAATATAATACTTCTTACTCCACTACACTTCTATAAAAGTTAGCCTAGTTAAGAATGCACAAAACATATAAAAGATTCAAAAAAATATGATGCATTGCTCTAGTAAATTTAGCTATAGTAGAGGATCTAGTGCTAGTAGAGGATAGTAGAGTCTTTCCTCCAACTGTTTTACACAGTTTTCACTTCCTTATGTATGAGCACTGTTATCTTTTAGTTTCTGCAGTTATATAATACATAGTTTATACTTGGTTTAAGTGCTACATAAACTGTAATGGTTGAACCATTCTAATAATAGATTCAATTCATTTAGAAAGCACACGTCAAACAGATGGTCCACATGCTTTATGTCACTTTAAAGTGAATATTGTTTCTCAGTCAATCAATTTTTAGAATTGTTGCTTGGACAACACAAGCAATTTTGAAGAGGCCACGTGGGCTCTGAGTAATTCAATCAGGAGAGACTTTGTTGCAAGTATAAAAAAGGTTTATTTGTTACATATGAAATGTACAGAGTCTTTGGAGATTAAACTCCGTCGCTATCACTCTCATTCACCCATTCTCACACTTGCAAGGCACATCTTGGGGGCACAACTTGAGGTTCAGTGTCTTGCTCAAGGAAAACCTTGGAAAACTTAAAAGCAGATTTGTTTTATAAAGAAGTTCAAAAGAGAACATAACTCCAGAATGTTTGTAACATATGGAGGTTGAAAACATGGGTAATGGACGTGTATCTAACAAATGATGCTATTGATTTGCATTTTGGGAAATGTAGGATCCAGAATTTTTTAAGCTTGACCAAGGACTGAAAGACTATGTTGCTTTAATTTTGACAAAGATTTTTATAATCGTGCAAGTTACCTAACTTGATGGAAGATGAATCAGAGGAAGTTAACAGCAACTATAATAAAAGTTTTAAAAGTTATCAAAATCAACTCCAAGAAGCTAAAAAGTCACTGTTGGGACACAGTGACTGATACAAAATTGTAAAGTTTCTCTGTTGGAGTTGAAATTGTCAGAATTTTGAACTTTGATGCTACATATAACCCTAACAGGAACCTTCACAGTTACAATTGATGGGAGGTTTTATGTGCCTGTCCAAATATTGTTTTGAGTTTGAATTATCCACAAGTGAGTCAGTTGAACCAAAACCAGCTCAACCAAAAATTATAAATGAGGACTGTCCTCTGAAATATGTTTCCCGGTTAGGGCTGTCCCCGATTAAATAAATGATTAGTCCACTAACACTCATACAATTTTGTTGACTAATAAATAGGGAAATAAGTCATTAAGTATGAAAAAAACATTAAAATGACTTAGCAACTAAAGAAATCTTACTCGGGGGGTAGCCCTACTCCCGGTTCATTTCTATAGAGGTGGTGCTTGTCAACACACTGGTGTAGATTCTTCCCCCTAATCCCCCACTGCTCTGTCATTATCAGCTGATATTTAATTTTAATATAGGACTAAACAAGCTAACTGATTGTGTCACAGCTATTTATTTAGTTGAGACCATCTCAAGTGGACTCCCTAATGAAATCATGGCAATCAACAAAAGGGTTGGCATGGTGACAGGGCTGCAACAGACTATTGTGGGCTCCCTTGTCTTATCTATTAGCAGCAGTACACAAGAGTGTACTACAAGAGACCAGTGTGTGCCAGACCAGGAGAGCACTGCAGAAACGGTCCGAACCATTATTATTTTCTTATGTTTTGCTTATATTTCACAGAGGATGTCTTCCAAGAAATTAATCCAGTCCTGCACAGTCTGACTGAAATGTGAATGTAACAAGGACAGAAGCAATGGGTAAGTTAAATGTAAATGCGTGATTTTCTATTGTAAAGCAGTTAAACAGTGTTTAGTTTTACTCTGATGTAAATTAAAGCAAGGGAAGGAACCAATACATTATGTAGGGATGACCAGTGTGTCCTGTTTAAAGTCAATACAGATACCATTTCAGGAGAGACTTGTTTGCAGTCTCTCCTGATTGTGCAAAGGTTTATTGTACATAAGCATAATACAATGTTCTTTGGAGCTTTAGACTCCATCGTTATAGAATAATTTGTAAAAGGGGTAAGGAAGCCAAGACAATCCCCGCAATAGAGTCTAGACACTGGTGGTGGCGGCGAAGGAGCCCAAAGTCCAGACCGAAGGAGTCGATGGAGCGTCCAGCAGGAGGAAGACCCAGGATGCCTCTGAGTAACGTTGACTGGAGGTGGAAGGAGAAGTGGAGGGTTGCACGCTTTTCCTGAAATGACAGCTGACAGCAGCAGGGAAAGAAACAGATTTAAAGCAGGGTTGTGATTCTGTGATTGGCCCTTGGAATTTGTGGCTGATTCTGTTTGGTTTAACAGGAAAGTGAATGCCTCCAACAGCTGATTTGTAATTAAGTGTTAGGTCTTCCTGAAAGAATTTACGCTGAGCTACATTACTTTAGTGTCACAGACCATCAAGAGTCCTTACAAAATCATACAACTTTTCAAATCAATCAATCAATCAAATGTCTAAAGAAACTTAATTCTGTCAGTTTACAAATGGACTGTGTTTGCAGTCAGGGAGGAACTGTTCAAAGCTAAATTTTTCCTAAAAGGAACTGATGACAGGGTTAATTAGTATTGAGATTCAGAAGCTTTCATGTGGACTACCGTCTGTCTCATTTGCTTTTCTGTCAATAGATACTGCACATGAAAGACTCAGGTTAATGCGAGAAACAGCTGCGGAACCAGTTGGAGTGATGAACATGAATAATTTATTAGGCATTAACTAGAATATGATGCATTCTGTAAACTAACATAAAAAACATTGATTTTTGCACAACAGAGCTTTGATCCAATTCATTAAAACACAGGAAACCAGGAAATTGTATATTGTATATATGTATTGTGCAAAAATGTATATCTTCCTGAGTAAAAACATAGTCTACATTTAGACAGAAAACATGGCTTTAGCTAAGTGGTACCCAAACCTTTTTCCACCATAGCACCCCTTTATAGGATTTGTTCAGCTGAGACACCCTGTCACTCCCCGATGTAAGTCAAGTGCCAATTTAAAAGGTTTACGGCATAACGTGTCATACAGAAATTTGTGAAATCCATGAAATAATAAACTCTTCTCATGACAAACAATAACAGAAGATGGAAATCATTTCAAAAACGTTTTAGCTATCTATGATTGTTTGATTGCTAACATTAGCTCAGAACGCCATTCAACTGACAACCTTTTTGTGTTTGATTGCTAACTTGCAGCCGGAAGTGAACAAACTTGGTTAAGTAAGTCATTTTTTACTCTATTGACATTACAGAAGTCTCTCGTAAGCATCTTCAATTCAATTCAATTTTATTTATAGTATCAATTCATAACAAGCATTATCTCGAGACACTTTACAGATAGAGCAGGTCTAGACCACACTCCAGAAATTACAAGGACCCAACAGTTCTAGTAGTTTCCTCCAGAGCAAGCAACAGTGCGACAGTGGCGAGGAAAAACTTCCTTTTAGGCAAAAACCTGGGACAGACCCAGGCTCTTGGTAGGCGGTGTCTGACGACTGGCAATAACAGACACAAAAAATAGTTCTTTGTAGTAGTTCATGGCATAGCAGGGCACTGTGCGGCGTTACAAGGCACAGCAGGACGTAGCAGGGCACAGCAGGGCATAGCAGGATGTAGCAGGGCATCGCAGGACGTGTAGCGGGACCATGGCGACAGGTGCTACCTTGATTTTGGAGCCTCCCTGATCCAAGGAAACATGCTGGGCGAAAAAGAACATAAGGACTCCGGGGAATGACTCAGCTAGGTTAGTAACAAGCATTTCTGGGACATGGATGCACATAAATGGAAAGATAGAAAGATAGAGGAGAGAAGAACTCGGTGTGTCAAAGGAAGTCCCCCAGCTGTCTAAAACTATTACAGCATAACTAAGAGACACAGGTTAAAGAGAGGAGCCTGGCCAGGCCAGAACTCTCCCCAACCGGATCCCATCCTTCTGTCTAGAGGAGATGGGAAGGGAGAGAGAGAGAGAGAGAGAGATCCATCCCTCTGTCTAGAGGAGGTGGATGAGAGAGAGAAAGAGATCCATCCCTCTGTCTAGAGGAGGTGGACGAGAGAGAGAAAGAGATCCATCCCTCTGTCTAGAGGAGGTGGACGAGAGAGAGAAAGAGATCCATCCCTCTGTCTAGAGGAGGTGGACGAGAGAGAGAAAGAGATCCATCCCTCTGTCTAGAGGAGGTGGATGAGAGATAGAAAGAGATCCATCCCTCTGTCTAGAGGAGGTGGATGAGAGAAAGAGAGATCTTGTATGCTACTTGTCGCAAAGTGACGCATGCGCGACTCAAATCTGCCCTCGACTTACATTGGGGAGTGACACACCCCGTAGTGAAGCAGCACCCATTTTGGAAACCACAGTTCAAGCATTTATGACATCATCCATTACTTCTGGTAGGCACATTTTTAGGATATAGACTTGTTGCTATCTGGAGAGGTTAATATAGCATGAAATCCTGTAAATATAGCAAAATATCTCTAAAATATACCTCTCTTTGAACCAGAATTAAATTAAACACTTTTTAAATATAAAGTAAAATCTGCTGTCTTGAAGAAAAAAAAATACTTTGTATTTGTTTTGTTTGAATGGCTGTAAATAGAGCTGCTGAGTTTTTGGAGTCAGCCATTGTGGTACAATCTGATGAAAACTCCATGAAGGTGAAACATTAGTTTAAAATTCACAAGTTCACCACAGAGATTATTTTGTTGTGTAAATGTAGATCTTTTGTTAAGAGTGCACTTCTAAAATAGTAAACCACTGAATGTTTTCCTTCCTCCCAGGTAGTTCCATCCTCCTGTTGGCCGGTGTGGTTTCCAGTCTGGGTGGCCTTGTCTTTGGTTATGAGTTGGGCATCATCTCAGGTGCTTTGCTGCAGCTCAAAGCAGAGTTCAGACTCTCATGTGTCCAGCAGGAGGCTCTGGTCAGCTCTTTGTTGATAGGAGCTCTGCTGGCCTCCATCGTGGGCGGCAGCTTGATCGACCATCGGGGCCGTAGGAACTCCATACTCCTCAGCAATGTCTTGATCCTGATTGGCAGCCTGGTCTTGCTCATCGACTCCTTCTCTGCACTGGTGGTGGGCAGGATGACACTGGGCTTTGCCATGTGTATATCCTCCATGTCGTGCTGCATCTTTGTGTCTGAGATGGTCACCCCGGACCGAAGGGGCATTCTGGTAACACTGTATGAAGCTGGAATCACTGTGGGCATCCTGGCAGCTTATGCTATGAACTACATCCTGTCTGACTCCAAAAGAGGGTGGAAGTGGATGTTTGGATTAGCCGTAGTGCCGACTTTGATTCAGCTGGTCGCTATCTGGTTTCTTCCATCCAGCACGAAGGAATCTTTAAGCCAAAAATATTGCTTTCAAACTGAAAGAGACCAAATAAGTACCATTGGAAACCAAGAAGCAGGTGACTCAGAAGTCAGCTCCAGCATGGAAAACAGGAAGGTTCAGTTTAACAGCATGTACCTTATCCAGTCTAAAGACAACATGAGGACTCGGACTGTCATTGGCCTCGGGCTGGTGCTCTTTCAGCAGTTCACAGGCCAGCCCAACGTTCTCCTCTATGCCTCCACTATCTTCCACTCGGTGGGGTTTCAGAGCAATGACTCCGCAATGCTGGCGTCTGTTGGCTTGGGGTTAGTCAAAGTGATCTCTACTCTGATCTCCATGGTGTTTTCAGACAGGGTGGGCAGGAGGCCTCTGCTCATCAATGGATGCTCTGTTATGGCGCTGTGTCTGCTAACCATTGGACTCCTCAGTGGGCATTCATTGAGGAATGCTAAGAGACCTTGTAATTCTGAGGACTTTAACGTTAACAGCACAGATGCACCTCATTTAAATTTTGGTAATCGCTCAGTTTTTGACATGCCTGAGAGCCAAAGACTCCTTGATACCAACACACAGGATCAAGATATAGTACTTGATCAAGTTAGACAGAAACCACCGGACACTCCTCTGGCATCTTCTCCTGGCGCCACTGGCACAGTTGTGAACTGGATCATTCTTGTGTGTCTGATGTCTGTCGTCAGTGCTTACTCCATTGGATTTGGACCAAGTTTGTATATTCTCATGTTTCACAAATTTTTTTTTTAAGTTTAAAAATGTATTCCGTATTGTGCATGTAAAGCTACCAAAGGCAAGATTGATAGAAATACCCATACTATAAACTAATACACATACTAGTATGTGTAATAGACACTTTAATAAGCATTTTGGAGCTGCTAGCATGCCTACTGCAGCTTTATCACCTTTAAAATAACCCTATCCAACTTTGAGTGGGTTATTAGAGCTGGTAAATTAAGCTGTTCCTTTTGTCTTTGACCAGTGACCTGGCTTCTCCTGAGTGAAATATTTCCACCCGCTGTGAGAGGAAGGGCATTTGCGTTCACCGGCTGCTTCAACTGGGCTGCCAACCTGTTGGTCACATTCACATTCTTGAATTGTATCGGTGAGTTCCCATATACATTATTTACCTGCCGCACATTTTCACTAGTTACAATAGAAAAAGTGCAGGTGTAACTAATAAAATTAATGATGTAGGCTACTATTAACATGATACTTTCACCTTTTAAAAAGATATAGTGAACTTGTTGACGAAATGCAGACAGTAAAGGATGAAGTAGAATGCAAATGAGTTGTGAGATGGGATATGTTACATGGAAAAAGTAATTGGAATAATGTTAATTTGTCAGTCCAATTGTAAAATTTAGTTGGCACAACCCTAATATATATGTATATACTGTATATAATAAGGAAATATAATAAACACGTGATCTTTTATTGTAGTAGTGCAGCATGTTGTCTTGCTGACATGGCACACAGACACTTCAATGAAGTGTAACTGTTCATTTAATTAGTTTCAACTGAGCTTTCTGGTATGACAAGTTAAAATGTCTGCTGAGAAAACAGGAGAGACATGTGAGCTCGTACACACCTACACAGGAAGACATCTTATCAAATGAAGGGAAAACATTTGTGTGGGTGGACCACTGTGTACCACAAGGAAGGTTTGGTAATGCTTAAAGCTAGCAAAATGTGAAAGTAGCATCTCCTCTGGGCTCTGTAACTCCATAAGTTATTTATTTATCGGTGTGTAAAGACCATTTCAAACTATATTTAAAAAGGTTATATTGGAGGACACTGTTGGGTCCTTGTGAATTCTGGAGTGTGGTCTAGACCTACTCTATCTGTAAAGTGTCTTGAGATAACTCTTGTTGTGAATTGATACTATAAATAAATTGAAATTGAAATTGAAATTGGAAATAGTTACCAACCCTGCATTCAAGATAAAAACGTTTTTCCTGACTTAGTTTACGTGAAATAATGACCAGCAGAGAATGGACTGTGTTTTTAATCAACAGATGCGATCGGTCTGTCTGGGACGTTTCTTTTGTATGGGATGGCTGCTGTGGCAGCTGCGGCCTTCTTCTTCTTCATGCTACCAGAGACAAAAGGGAAGACTCTGGAGCAGATAGACAAGGAGCTGCGTTCAAACAAGTAGGAGCTATAGTTGTCTGATTAAAAACACAATGCAATAATGTAAGGTGGCATGCTGAGACACTGATGTACTTGGCCTTGTTTTGCAGGTTTTATCATAGTGAGGAGTGCTGTTGCATCATCAGCTGGAGAAACACTTCCCCACAGTACCAAAGAGTGCACTGTCAAGTTAGCCCCTCAGGGTGATTAATACTGACAGGCACTGATGTAAAAAAAAAACATGATGGTTTTTAACTCATAGAACTTATTTTTCCATTAACCTTGATATTGGAATACATGTATCACAAAGCTGATAGCTATTGTAAATGACATGTTGGGTGTGTTCATTTACATGTTTTGCTCACTAGCAACTCAGTTTA
>CM049374.1:20935175-20957175 GCA_026937815.1 Etheostoma perlongum | reverse complement strand
CTAATTTCTCTTTGATGTATTTGTATAGTGTTATTTATTTTTTACTGTCTTGATTTTAAATTTTTTATTGTTTGTAATTAAAGTGTATTTTTGCTGTAAAGCACTTTGATGGAAAGTGCTCTATAAATAAATGTATTATATCGTTATCGCATAATGCATATTTTTCTCATATCATGCATCCCTATTGTGGACATAAATTTGCACAAACAAATGGATTGTTTTTCATCAAGTGTATTTTTGTGCTTCAGTGGAACATTTGTAATTGTCCTCGCATCTATGAAATCATTGCAGGTAATACCTGAAGCAACTGTTATGGCACCTCTGAATCCGACCAATTGTTCCAGTTAAAAGTATAAATTGTGAAAGTGAGACGTAGGCAATGTGGTCAGAGTTTCTGTAAAGACAGAGGTTTGTAGAGGACAGAGTGGAACCAGAGTAGGAGTTGCTGATCAGCTGAAGTCCCGGTTGGTGAGGATCATGGGGGCCACCAGAGTCCAGGTGTACAGGGCCAAACACACCCAGCTGGAGCTGATCTTCACCCACACTGCTGGCCACTTACTGGTTATGGTGTAGTCTGCATTAGGGCTGGTAAGAAGAGAATACAACAAAAGGTCTTTCAATATTCTTTGTGTTGGCATTTAAAACTTGTGGTGGGTTTATGAGGCCTATGGTTAACTACTCTTAAAAACTCTACAGGGTAAATCCAGACCGCTAGCTAGACTATCTGTCCAATCTGAGTTTTCTGTTGCACAACTAAAACTACTTTTAACAAACACATGTTCCACCACAAAAAGTTCCTTCCTGAGACTATTTTGCAGCAATACCGTGGCTCCATCCGGATCTTAGCGCTGCCCAAGACAATTGTGATTGGTTTAAAATGCCAATAAACCAGAGCTGATTGTTCTCCCATCCCTGAATGCTATGTGGACTAGCCAGACCATACTCTGCAGTGCTGTGAAGGAAGGTCTGGAAATGCAAGACTAGTTTTGGCTTGACTTTACCACAAACCTTCTTATCTTACAGATTGAAACTTGGCAAAATAACAGCTCAGCCTGCATTGAGTGCTGTGTCTGCTGCTAGGTGCAGCAACAGTTTCTTATTTGGTAGTTTTTTTGCAACTGTCCCAATTTCTGTCAAACATTTTTAAGCAGCTGGATAGGGAAGGTAGGCTGTGATGGGATAGGACTGACCTGTACCAGTTGGTGAGGGTCATCATAATGTAGAGTGAGGCCAGAAAGAGCATGAAGTGGAAGAAGGAGTAGCTGTATTGGACCATGTCCCGTTCATTGTCCTCCACCCGCCTGGGTCCTGTGGACTCGTCTGACAGGTCCAGGCTGCTGCCGCCCTCCGCCAGGATGGCCGAGTCTTTGGACGCCATGGTGAGCTTGTTCACCTGGCTGGTGCTGGACGAACGAATGCTGAGGGCACAACACAGATAAATGGATACTGTATATCCTTTTAGAAATACGAAATACAATCTGTTTCACAATGGCCCTGAGGTGCAAGCCACAAATCACATGAAAAGGCACCTACATACTCATAATGTCGTTCTGGAACTTTTGATATCACATTATCTTTCTCAAATTAACTTTGACATGGAACATTCGATTTTAGTTTAAACATGTTTTTTTCTGAGCACTTACACTCCTGTTCACTTTGTTGACTTAAAAGTTAAAGCTTTAACGCCTAACGTTTTGATATTAGTGAATGTCCGTTACATTTGAGCCATTGCCAAATGAGTTGCTACAAAACTTATTAAAGGAGAATTCCAGTCAATGTCAACATGTAGCTCTGTTTTTTTATTTTATTTGGAGTGCTGTCAGTAGCAAGACAAATGAAAACACCGAATGCCTACACAAATTATCCTCCTGCTATAGTTAGCACCCAACAGGCTTAAACAGGGCAAGTTTTAAATGTGTTTTTAGCCTCTGAACATGTTCAAATCTGACTGCAGTAAATGTGACAGAAAGGCATAAAAGTTGTGACACTCGACTAGTGTGGACTTTCCCCGGAAAACAGGAAATAAACAGAGGTATGGATTAACACAACTTATGCCTTTCTGTCACATCTACAGCAGTCAGATTCACTCTGAAGGAATCACTTCACATTGGTAGGCCCTTGTAATGACACTTTTACCTAGGCTAAATCCTAGGCTAAAAAGATGTTTAAAACTTGCCCTGTTAAAGCCTGTGGGGTGCTAACTCTAGCAGGAGGATAACACGGTGTAGGCAGCACCGATTGTTTTCATTTGTCTCACTCCACATTTAAAAAAAACAGAGCTGCATGTTGAAGTCGACCGTAATCAAACTTAACTTTGAAACTCAGTTTACTTATTCAATATTGAAACTGAGAAAATTAGAAATGCACTGATTTGACCAATACATGATGTATGAGTGTTTGTCACATAATTGTACTTGTTTTTAATTTCATACATTTGTTTAAGACAAAGAAGAGGGTGTGCGTGTGACGTAATCAAACCTCCAAAGACAGTGCTGAGCTGTGACGAAAACCTGTTGCCACAGTTTCCCATTGACAGCCCATTCTAATTCTAACTTTATACTTTATAAGTCTCGAGATAACTCTTGTTATGATTTGATACTATGAATAAAATTTAATTGAATTAATGAAATCATGTCAGTTGAAACAAGTTTGAGTCTGAGTCACACTGACTGTCTGAACAACAACAAGCCATTTAGATTTGGGGAGCCAATCAATAATCAGTTAACATTTTCTGATTCCGCCTATCACTGCCTGCACATTGCACAACAACCAGAACCAACGCAGACACTATATTTTTATGTGAACATTTCTAGAACCCGTAGGAAGTTTGTAAATTAAGTAGTGGTCACATTGTTTCCTATTCCAGCCAGTGATGCTACCTTGAGTAGAGGATGCACAGGACAAATATAGCGAGCCCCACGATGCTCTGGGCGTCCCACCACTGCAGGTACGGGTCTGTCAGGACAGGTTCCTCTGGGTCGATGATCACCACAGATGTCTGGTTCTCCACCTCCAGAGTGGCCAGTGTGGGGGCTGCAATCTGCTGAAAGATACTCAGTAGGCTGGGGTTACATTCTTCATCTGAGGGGAGGACAAAAAAACAAGCACAATGTTTGAATTTACAGCTCAGTAGAAATGGTGACAGAGATTGATTCTGATAAAAAATATGAGACCTCTTTGCAGACATGTTCCTGGCTTTCAAATTGCCTTAAATAAGCTACGTTCTTGGGAAAAAAAGACATGGAAGCACAAGACATACGATCCATGAAAGTAGCGTGATAATGATAGTTAAACTGTTTCAGGGTACCTTCTGCGGTTCACGTAAATATAGGCCCCGGCTTTTATTTGAGGAATTACGGTAAAAGGCTTTCTTTTAAAATGACTCTAGCAATGCTAAACAACAACAATGACAAATACTGAAACAGTGTCCTGTTTCTTCTTGAGCTAAATGGCTGTTACTGTTAATTCATAAGTAGGGTTGGGCTTCAAGAATTGATTCCTACTTGGAATGTTTTCAAAAATTATCATTCCAATAAAGAAATTATCTTTATTGGAATTGTTTAGAGTTTCCAAATCTGATAATTGCTTCCCAATTTAATATTCGCAGGTTTTGGTTTCCGAAGCGGCCGCGCGCTTGTTGTTTTGCAGCGCTCTAGCCTGGCTTTATTTTACATTGAAAAAGCCCTGTAAAACTGCAAATAATCATTGAATCAAAATAAAACTTTCCTCCTAATTGTGAAGATAGGCACGTGACCAGTTTTAACTCCACCCCTCAAAGAATCAGAATCAAGATCCAATAACAATCAGACTGAAGAATTGGAATTGGAATCACAATTTTTAAACTCCAAACAATGCCCAACCCTATTCATAAGTGCATCATTGTTTACAGAAATATTTCCAGCAACCAGCAAACAGTCTTACCAGGCTCATTGCTCATGGCAGACCAGGTCAGGTACATGGTGTACAGGGTGATAACAGAGGACTGAAGAAGACCTGAACGTGTCTGAGACTCCTGGAGAAACACACAGATAAACTAGTCAGAAATCTAAATTTAAAATATAAAATACTGCATGAATACTGAGCAACTTCCATTCACTGATCAGGTTCTCTGTGATGCTGAATCCAAGGAATTTTGGTGTCATCTGTCAAGTCACAAATTTGCCTCAAAGGACTTTACAATGAGTACAAGAACCAACACCCTTGATCCTATGCTGGGACTGAAAACAGCCCTGTGTTCAACCAGAATAGGGGACTGCGTTGGTGTGGCCATGTTGTTTCAGATATCTGTGAAACAATGAACAGTATGCACGCATTTAAATGCATATCAGACGCCAAAACACTTACAGACGGGATTGTCATGGCGGAAACTATTTCATATATTTCGTTGGGACGTTTTTCAGGCGATGACAATGACGTAATATTACAGTGCCTTGCTGGATTATGTCTCATTGCATTGCATTAAAAGTTGACAACCCTGCGATGACCCCTGCTGCTGGACTGGCTAAATTCAAATAAAAGTGACATGTGAGCTTCCTCACGTATATGTGATGCAACATTGTGATCTGATTATGAATCTCCTAATTTCTGGTATCGTTCATCATTCTTTTAATAAACCCATCTTTCCCACCTCATCTCACATTTCCCCTCCTGAAGCTTCAATATATGGGTAAATCTCCATGTCATATATTTCTTCTGCTACACCTAGCCATTGTTCCATTGTAGGTGGGTCTGCTTTGTACCATGCTCTGGTTACAAATATCTCCTAATATCTCCTTCAATACTCCCCATACTTCTTCCCAATAACCTTTCATCTATTGGCACTTCCGCATATGTGCGTGAGTCTACATCAGCTACTTTCAAGGCCAGGGGTGTTTCATGATAGAATATGTATGGCTTACAGCTTATGATAAAAAAGCCACAATGGCACATTCACTATGTGGTGTTTCTCCACTGTGAGGGAGCTGGTCCTGAAAGCTACTCCATCAGAAGCTGGGGTTACTTTGGAATTCCAAGCGCTTTAAGGTACATTATTGCCTGACTGAATGGTTGAAACTGAAGTACCTGTACTTTATGCAGCACAGAGACAACAGAGGCCATGATGCAGAACAACATGTTGAAGCTGATGAAGAACTTGTTGATAGAGCATCCATCAGGCTTGGTGTAGAAGAGGAAGCACAGCACGGCAGCAATAAATGACAGGATGTAGTTGAAGATAGTGACCAACAGCAAAGCTAAAAAAAAAAAGACTTTATTTCTTTCTTTACACATTCATAAAGAAGTATATAAGACATATATACATGTGTTCAGTTCCTGTGTCCAAAGACTTGAATGTTTCTTCCCCTAGCTGTGAGCAGTTCTTTTATTGTGTATTACATTGTGGAAGTGTGAGTCCATCAACACCCCATTCTGCATGATGTAATGTTTTTTAATGCAGCGTGTAATCGTGCTACAGCTTGAGACACTGACCTGCATACCAGCCCCTGGAGTTGCCGGTCTCCATCTTGTCCACCCAGGACTCGTTCCAGGAGTGGGCAAAGTCCACCAGCAGCACCAGCTGGATCAGAATGAAACAGAAAGCTCCGCCAGAGCCCACAACAAACCAAGCTGCAAAACAGACACACAGCTCATTCAATTACTCATATCAGACATTATTCTGTGTATATTAGATGTTATGATCTAAGATAAGTTCTTACTGTAGTTAAATGGCCCATCTGGAATGTAAAAGGCACCAACCGTAACTGCCACCAAGGCAGCAAACTTGAAAAACCAAAATCTGAAAACAAATTATTAATGGCTTCAGTAGAATGTATACATTTTAGAGTTGCATCAAGGGCCTATGTATCTGGTGAGCCTCAACGTCAAACGATGTCCAAAGCATGTGAACAAACAATTTGATCTGCTCCGTGATCAGCAGAGGAAGGATGTGGTAACTGTGTCCTGGACTGTTCATAAACACATACAGGGATTCTTGTAGTTTTTCGGGCAACTGGCTGATTGTATATGGCCGTATATGTTTGCTTTCTCTGTGAATTAAGCATGTGATCTGTTTTCACCCCGCCCTTCAATGAATTGGAATCAAAAGCGTTAAGAACCATAATCCATAAGCAGAATCGAAATTGTTAAAAACTTAAAACACAATAGTTCATTAATGTGAATTGTTCAAAATGTCGGTAAGGGAATGATGACATCTTTTCTACAAATATTAAGACTATATTAAGGTTATTTTTACTTTGAATTGAAAAGAATGTATTAAAAAATTTGGCAGTTTGAGAAAACCCTGTACTGCTCTGCATGTATAACCAACACACCAACATTCTAAATGAGAAACTGCTCCTATTATATGTTACAGCAGGAACACACTGCATGCACAGCTATTGTTTTATTTTGGCGCCCATGTTATCCAATCTGTCTGGCCACACCGGGCGCATAGGCCGGCGCCCTGCAGTGACAGTTTTGGCGTTCCTCTAGTTCTTGTGCGTGTCAAACCAGGCAGGTAATCACATACAAAAAGACCACAGTGTCGCCAGATATTTTACCAATACCAAAATAACACTTTAAAAAAAAAAAACATTATTAAATTAAAACTAAATTAAACTAAATTAAAACTACCACTGTAATGACAGAACAGAAAAGGACTGTTACATATTAGATCTCTGTCCTGTACTAGTAAAGCAGTACTAGTAAACAATTTGATATCAGATAATCAAATTGATCTATTCTGCGTTATGCATGGCTGTGCCATGAAGAATATGTTAGTCTAAATGATGCCACTCCTCCCAGTCATAATAATACTCAAATTCCACGAGGCTTTGGCCGAGGAGGGGGAGTTGCAGCCATCTTTGATTCAAGCCTGTTAACTAATGCTAAACCTAAAAAAAAATTGTAACTCGTTTACACTGATAAATTATAACTTGCTTCTTCTTAACCTTCTACATCCAACATGGAAAACACTACAGCCATTCATATTTGTTGTTGTTTACCAAGCTCCAGGTCCATATTCTGAATTTTTATCTGAATTTTCCGAGTTTTTATCATGTGTAGTCCTTAAATCAGACAAAGTACTTATTGTAGGTGATTTTAATATCCATGTGGACGTTGACAACGATAGCCTTAGTATTGCTTCCAACTCACTACTAGATTATATTGGTTTCAGTCAGAGTGTGCATAAGGCCACTCACTGTTTTAACCACACCCCTGACCTTGTGCTGGCATATGGCATTGAAATTGAAGATTTAATAGTATTTCCCCAGAATCCTTTATTATCAGACCATTCGGTAATAACTTTCAAATTCTTACTACCTGATTGATTACATGAAATTAAATAAAAGCTTCTACACAAGATGCCTATCTGACTGTGCTATAGCTAAATTTAAGTAACAGGGGCCTCAATATGCTAACTTTAGTCCCTCCCAAATTGATGATTTTGTAGAAGGTGCTACGGCCTTGCCATGGACCATTCTAGACTTTGTTGCTCCTTTTAAAAAAGAAGATGATGAAGCAAAGGAAACTAGCACTTGTATAACTTGCAAACTTGCAAATTAAAACAAACATCGCGAAAACTTGAAAGTAAATGGCGTTCCACCAAACTGAAAGAATCTTGTTTAGATTGGAAAGAAAACCTATAGGAAGACCCTCAGAAATGCCAGATTTGACTATTACTCATCACTAGTAGAAGAAAATAAGAACAACCCAAGGTTTCTTTTCAGCACTGTAGCCATGCTAATAGATAATCACAGCTCTATTGAGACATCTATTCCTATAGCTCTGGAGGGTTTTGGGGACTATGACTATAGGCTTGTTGCCCTGACATCTATAGTCATGAAGTCCTTTGAAAGACTTGTGTTGGTCTGAAGGACATCACAGTCCCCTTGTTGGACCCCCTGCAGTTTACCTACAGGGCTAACAGGTCTGTGGATGATGCAGTCAACTTGGGACTGCATTCTCCAGGGGCTTATGCAAGGATCCTGTTTGTGGACTTCTGCTTGGCATTCAAAACTCACATCACAAAACTTCCTGACTGCCAGGAGTCAGCAGGTGAGGCTGAGGAACATTACATACAGTACCCAGACTATTAGCCCTGGCGCCCCCAGTGTGTGCTCTCCCCACTGCTTTTCTCTTCTCAGAAGACCCATCTGTTAAACTCCTGAAGTTTGCTGACGACGACACAACGGTCATCGGCCTCATCCGGGACGGTGATGAGTCGGCGGTCTGGTGCAGTCAGAACAACCTTGTGGTCAACACGCTCAAAATTGCGGAGATGATCGTGGATTTCAGGAGGATCTTACCCCCATCACGATACTCAACAGCCCTGTGTCTGCTGTGGAATCCTTCAGGTTTCTGGGATCCACTATATCCCAGGACCTAAAGTGGGAGCCCAATACTGACACCATCATCAAGAAGGCCCAGCAGAGGCTGTACTTCCTGCGCCCGCTCAAGAAGCTCAGCCTGCCTAAGATCCACTTCTACACATCATCTGTCCTCTGCACGTCCATCACTGTCTGATTTGGATCTCCCACCGGCTGACTACAACGGACAGTTAGAACTGCAGAAAAGATCATCTGTGCCAACCTGCCCTCCATTAATGATTACACTTTCAGAGGTAGGAAACAGGCAGAAAACAGACCCATTCTGTTCCAGTTTCTCCCCTCTGGTAGGCGCTACTGAGCACTGTACGCCAAAACCAACAGACTCACAAACTGTTTCTTTCCACAAGCCTATCACTCTGATGAACAGCTGACTTCTGACTCACAGTGTCAGGTTCAATTGCTGTGCAGTAACCCAGCAACACTGTCTCTAATCAGCACCAGTTTACTGGTTCCACTTATTATTTATTCATCATTCTCCATTTCAGAGCTGTTCATACTGTTCATATTGTAAGATACTACTTATATAATAATATAATACTTATTTATTCCAGCTAGAGTCAGGCAGTATCCAAATTTTTATACCATCAAACCTCCTCCCTATTTTACTTAGTATACAGTATTACCGTGACTAATGCATGCCTACAATACCGTGCCTACAGCGTTCAGAAACTGAATACCAAACACTAATTCGTATTTGTTCTAAGTCGTATTCTTCTTCGAGACCAGGTCACTCGGTGCAAAGACTTGCCATCTTTCCCTTTCTCTCTCTTTCTCCTCCACTGTCACGTGAGGACAACCACACATGAGCATTTTTAGGCATTAAATAAATGATATTTAATATTTAATCCTTGTCCTATAGGAAGTACATTGCATTTTTTTTAATGACGGTATTGAAACGGTATTATTTTTTATTTTGCCGTTCAACCCTAATTCCACCATCCTTTGCACTATGCTCCATAATTAAAATATTAATAATTTATCATAAAATAATTTACTCCTGCACACTTTGCACTCTTTATTGCATTATTCCCTTAACCTGTCTATATTGTTTCTGTTAATAGTGTGTATATATTGTTTGTTTTTGTTTGTTTTGTATGAGCAAGCACATTGTAAGCAATGTATAATCCAAAGCAAAATTCCTCATATGTGTCCTCATATCTGGCAAATAAAGCTGATTCTGATTCTGAACGCTTTTACAGACCGGGCTGCAATGTAAACCTATGGGGCAAATGTTCATCGTCAGTTGTCAGACACTTAATAATAACAAGAATAATACATGTCTGCACAATTGCCCCTTTTAACTTTAATTGTACAGTGTAGGAGCGGCTGTGGCTTAGTGGTAGACCGGTAGCCTGCCAATTGGAAGAGGGGTGGTTCGATCCCTGCAGTCCCATCGAAGTCCGAGTTGCTCATGATGCTACCCCATTGGTGTGTAAATTTGTGTGAGTGTTTATCTGATGAACAGGTGTCCAGCTTGTACAACAGCCTTGGCCAATGTGTGTAAATTGTTCCTTTGCTGTATAAGACTAGAAAAGTGCAAGATAAGAACAGTCCATTTACAGTAGCTAAATACAACATAAAAGTTTAATATGAAGCAACATTTGAATCTGTGGTGGAGAGGAGGGCACTGAACAAACTTATCAATCTTGGATAATCCTTACCACCCTGCACCTAGTCCAACAGTGGAGCACCTTCTCTAAGAGGCTCTGAGAGACAAAAGATCTATCACTTTCGATCTGACAGACCTTTATCGGAGCATACATCTCAACATAGGCAGGCAGAAATAGCCAATCAATCCCATTCCAATCACTGGAAGTAACAACAATACATCCACTTCATGGGAATTATGGTTAATAAGTACTGAATCTACTGTGAGGAATTTCAATAGAAGCCTTATTTGCCCCTTTATTCATAACCATAAAAACAAAAACATATACAATTAGTATATTCTGGCTCAAAAGCACAACCCATTGATGTTCCTTTACATTGTAGGACGAAATCTCCAAATAAGTAGAAGTAGTTTAAATACCAGTGCAGCAAAAACAAATGTACTGGGTAGGAGTGCTTCCTTAGTACCGCCTTTTAGATAATACTCCTAGTAGTAGTACTGAATCTTAGTACGAAGTAAAAGTACAAATAACCAGAGACATATTTACTTAAGTAAAAGTGGAAGTACCACAATGACAACCTTAGGTGCTCTAAGCAATGTTAGATGACATTACTTCTTGTTGACGTCCAAAATCTTTTCAAACAAAACAAGACTAGCTTGCCCCTCCCTCCTCCTCCTCCTCGTCCTGTCCCTTCCCCCTCCCTTCTTGCTGGTTATTGGCTGGAACACCATTTGTGAATGCTTCGTGGTGCAGGTGGGCACAGTTTGTTTTTGTTGCTGTTTTTAGACACTGGGCTGTCTACAGAGACCAAGTTTTTTACAGCGTGTTCTGGGGACAGGCAGGTCGCGGATAAGAACAATGATATGTTTGCTGTATGTAGCCTAAAACACGCGTGGCATCGTTTCGAGCACCTTTAAGGAGAAAGTAAAAAGGACCTGACTTTAAATGTACTTTAACTCTTTGGTGCCGGATGCTTCGCGACGACACATCTACCGCCGGTTACTGCGTTGCGCAACTTTGAACCTCCCGCAGGCTGCTGCGTGGCGCAGCATTTTGTATTCGTCAGTCTTTTCATGACGCATGCAGCAGAGAACGCACTGTCATTGGTTCAAATGCACATGAGGCGGGTCTTGTTGGCCATTTAAAGCCATGTGACCACTAAAATGTACTGTAGTTTGCTGAAAATCATGTCAATCAACCAGACATACACGTGCGTTTGTTTATGTTTTTTGAGAGACGTTCGAGAAAATGTCTCCGACAGAGGAGGATTTTGACAGCGAGGGCAGTGACAAACGGGACCCGTTTGTGCCGGATGCCAGCGCCGACACGTCTACCGCCCGTCACAATGCTCCTCTGTCGGAGCCATTTTCTCGCTTGTCACTCAAAAAATCATAAACAAACGAACGTGTATGTCTGGTTGATTGACATGATTTTCAGCAAACTACAGTACATTTTAGTGGTCACATGGCTTTAAATGGCCAACAAGACCCGCCTCATGTGTATTTGAACCAATGACAGTGTGTTCACTGCTGCACGCCATGAAAAAAGACTGACGAATACAAAATGCTGTGCTGCGCCACGCAGCAGCCTGGGAGGTTCAAAGTTGCGCAACGCAGTAACCGGGCGGTAGATGTGTCGTCGCGAAGCATCCGCACCAAAGAGTTAAAACCTCCGGTCAAAAGTTACCCGCCTTCACTAAACCCTAAAATAAAGCAGATTACTATAATTGAGTTGTGAAAGCCAAATCTGTTTAGGATGAAGAAACAACCTGTTATTGATCACAAAGGGAAGAAGTTCCACTTTCTCAATGCTTCTGGCTTCTGAACTGGTTGCAGTTCCACCAAAATAACACTACCTTGCCATACTCTCCACCTGACTGAACAAACTTTGTAGTCTTAGAATTATGGCAACAATCGCTGAAAACACTGCAAACTTACAGTGCTCTCTTCCCAAATTAAATTTTATTATTCAGGAAACGCATAAAACATTTATTTCTCATAATATGTACACACTAGCCAATTGCAAATATATAAAGAAAGCTTGTACAGAAAAAAATGGATACAACAGCTAAATAACCAGGAACCACTGTACCAAATGTGCAAGAAGATAGAGAACTGAACTTTTGCGATCGCTGCATATTGGTTGTTAATGTACAACAAGATGTAAACAAAGTAAAGTAAAGGGATATTGCAGGGGCATTTCTAGGACTTGAGGAGGTTCGGGGCTTTGCCCAAACCCATTTAAATAAACTGAATGCAATGCAAAAGGGGATTGGTTTGCCCAGCTTGTTAATAGCCAGTACATGTTTAATTTAGCTCTTATTACTTATTGCATGTTGCAATTATTCAACTGAAGGATGAATTAATTCATTTAAATGAATTAATAAACAAAACGTTGTGCACATTCAAAATATAACTCATCCCATCTATGTTCTATGAGAATTGGAGCAGCCGTGATATTTTGAGAAAAATAAAGTTATAATAGCCTATTACAATAATAATAATGCAATTGCTCATCTCATGCAGATGTCAGGCCTTCTGGCAGACACAGAGTCCCATTTGGATATGTGGTCTCTGAATGAGACAAAGTTTAGGGAAGTGTCTGTACGCTGCTATATATCGGAGGTAGAAAACCGAAAAAAACGTCTGAATACACGGAGCACAAAAGTGACACATCTGCCACAGCAGAGAGCGTCCATTACATGAAGCCCATTGAAATAAGGCAATGAAAATATACACAAATAAACACAAAGGGGTTTACATAGGCTATTGTTGGGTTTCATATTTGTCAGTCAACTTTTCAAAATACATTTGGGGCTACACTAAAACATTTGGGGTTGGTGCCCCTGGCCTACCTTATCAGCTGTATCAATTATTATAATCCCAAAAACTTTTAGACCATTCTTTTGTCCTCCAGACGTGTTTTTTTAAGCAAACGAGCAAATGAGACAAGCATGTAGCAAGGCTACAGTAGCGAAACTCATGGCTGACCCATCTTCTTGAGCTGTCACTAATTGAGACACAGGATGTTCTCAAAAACACTATTAGGGCTGTAAACATTAAACATCACAACATTTACATTCATTCAAAGGACCTATTTGTAGTTGCACACACACATTTTTTCTCATCAGATCTGTATCAAGCTCAGATTTCTAACATCAAACTGAAGGAGATCCGTTGTAGCGACAGAGAACGTTAAACCCTGCTCCCTTCCAGTGCAACAGCAAAATCTTTCGGCATGACGCAACCATCCCCCTACAACAATCTGCTGTAATATCCTCACGACCGACTCTGCACCTAGTAGACGGTAATCAACTTTTATAATAATAAGTATTATGTATAATATGTGAAGGACAGGTTATGGTTATTGTTGGTTTGTAAAATTTGTAAAGTTTGATGGATGGTGTTAAAGCTAGAATGTCCCTCAAAATGCAGCAGTGGAGCAAAAGGTGGTATTGTTATCTTGATGAAAATAATTTATAACTGAATAGTAAATCTATTAAATTTAAATTAATAACATAATTTTATTATAAGTTACATAAAAAAGAACTGAGAGGATCTGAGAGGATCCTTTGCATGTTAAATAGTAAAATATGTTAAATAGTAAGTAGGCTTTTGGAAACGTTTCATGACAAAACCAAAGGACACTTACTTAAAGAAGCGTTATGTCATAAACATTTATGACTGTTCATAATGTTTATGACACCTTCATGACAGTGTATCGTCACTCTTATGCAGATACCTTCAAGTAAAGTGTAACCAATCATTTCACTATGAGCACTACACATTACAACTACTGCTGAAAGGTACAAATGTTCATCACCAACATTGTAGTCTTAAGCAAATTTGAATTGTATGTTAAAAATGGTTTATATAATTGTCATTAGAGCCCAACCGATGAAGGATTTTTAAGGCCAATACCGATACAAATATTTGGTTATTTAAAAATCCGATATTCCGATATATCGGCAGATATTTATTTTAAAAATAAAACAGATTTCCCTAACATTAGTTATTTGTAGTTATGAGTTCTCACTAAAATAATATGATAATAATTTGTTTTATTATCACAACAGAACAGAGGAACATCAAAATATATTAAAAAAACCTTAAGATATGAAACTAAATTCCTTTGAACAAAAACACAATAACAAAAATTAATCAGAGTTGCCAACAGGCTGTAGAGCCCTCTCTGGTGGACAAACTATGCAACATAAACACTCATTACATGGTTGACCGTCCGTTTTTATTTTATTTTTCAAATATTAATATATCAGAATCAATTATTTGCCATTATAAATGATTCTGATGAATGAATATTAAAATATATATATGTATTGGTGCTGACGTACTGCCGTAAGCGTACCTGACTCATTTCTGTTTCCGGTGCTTGTGTGTTGGTAGCATGTTGCTGCTCACTAAATACCCGTTCAATTTGTTAGATTTGCTATTACAGCAGCTAACTGTCCGCTAAACACTTATTCTTATAGTAGTTCTGCCTAAGCACTTACAGTTCTTTACATTTTTCAGCGACTTTCGTTAAATAACAGTTTTCAAACGCTTGGTGGCTAATGCTACCGTACTTTAGCTGGGTTGTTAGCCATATCTGGTGGCTAAGGGACTAGAACTGGAGATAAATGTTGTGCATTAAACTACATTTGCTTCGCTTAGAGCCCGCATCAACGGGGCATAGGCATTAGCATTTGTTTTACATCTTTCAGTGATTTTCGTTAAATAACAGTTGTTTTGAACGCTTGGTAGCTAATGCTACCATGCTTTAACTTAGCTTTTAGCAACTTTAGTTTAGCAGTTAGCCATGTCGTCTCTCTCTCCCTCTCCTACTTTCTCTTGCTCGGTGTGTGAGATGTTTAGTTACTCCTCTGCCTCCTTTGGCGGTAATGGTATGTGTAACAAGTGTAGTTTATTTATAGACATGGAGGCGAGGCTTAGTGAGTTAGAAGTCCGGATCTGCACCATGATAGATCAGTCGTTAGTTACTGTAGCCAACCACCCACGGTAGTCGGTGCGGGCAAGCCTGAGCCTGAGTTAGCCTCTGATAGCCGATCCCCCCCAGCAACTCCTGAGCAGCCAGGAAAGGGTTGCTGGGTCACTGTTCGAGGCAGAAATAGTCGTACCACCACCAGCATGTTCACGTTTCTAACAGATTTTCCCCACTCAGCAACACACCCGACCAACTCTGATTATCGGAAGCTCCATTTTGAGAAATGTGAAGTTAGCGAAGCCAGCAGCCATAGTTAAGTGCATCCTGGGGGCCAGAGCGGGGGCGACATTGAGTCTTATTTGAAACTGCTGGCTAAGGATAAACGTAAATACAGTAAGATTGTTATTCACGTTGGCGTGACTCCCGGTTACGCCAAACTGAAGTCACCAAGATTAATGTTGAATCGGTGTGTACACATGCAAAGTCAATATTGGACACCGTAATTTTCTCTGGACCCCTGCCAAATCTAACCAGTGATGACATGTATAGCCGCATGTCATCATTTTGCCGCTTGGCTATTGAGGTGGTGTCCAGATAATGATGTGGGCTTTGTAGATCACTGGCAGTTTTTCTGGGGAAGACCGGGACCGAAGACCAAATTTATTAGTGGACCTAATCCTTAACAATCCAGAGTTGGCACCAGAAGGCAGAGTTGCAGTCTAACACACTTCTCTCCTCCTCCATTCCAGGAGCTACCTAGTCAAAACCCCATAGTGACGGTGTCTGCCCCCCAACCATCAAAATTTCTTTCAATGGTAAACAGAAGAGGAGCTGTGCATGAAAACCTCATAACAATTAAAACCACAAGTGCAATAGTGCAAAAGAATAGGAGAATTAAATGTGGACTCTTAAACATCAGATCTCTCTCTTCTAAAAGTGTACTAGTAAATGAATTAATATCAGATTCTAATATTGATCTATTCTGCCTTACTGAAACCTGGCTGGGTGATGAAGAATATGTTAGCCTAAATGAATTCACCCCTCCCAGTCATATTAATACTCACATTCCTCGAGGCACAGGCCGAGGAGGTGGAGTGGCAGCTATCTTTGATTCTAGTCTACTAATCAGCTCTAAACCTAAACTAAATTATAACTCATTTGAAAGTCTTGTTTATAGTCTTTCACATCCAAGTTGGAAATCACTGCAACCAGTTCTATTTGTTATAGTGTACCGAGTACCTGATCCATACTCTGAATTATTATCTGAATTTGCAGAGTTTTTGTCAAATTTAGTCCTAAAAACGGACAAAGTTCTTATTGTAGGGAAATTATAATATTCATGTGGACAATGAGAATGATAGCCTTAGTACTTTGTTTATCTCTCTTTTAGATTCTATTGGCTTCTCTCAAAGTGGCATTCATAAACAGACCGTTTTAACCACACCCTTGATCTTGTTCTGGTATATGGTGTTGAAATTGAAAGTGTTCCCACAGAATCCCCTTTTTATCTGACCACTGTTTGATAACTTTCGAGTTCATACTGCTGAACTACATGCCATTAGGCAAAAACTTCTATACAAGATGTCTATCTGATAGTGCTGTAGCTAAATTTAAGGATGTGATTCCATCAGCTTTTAATTCATTACCAAGTCACGAAGTAACGGAGGACTCCTATGCTAATTTCAGCCCCTCCCAAATCGATAATTTTATTGATAGTGCAGCAGGCTCGCTGCGAATGACACTTGACTCTGTTGCCCTTCTAAAAAAGAAGATAATAAAACCAAGATGGTTAGCTCCATGGTATAACACTGAAACTCGCAAATTAAAGAAAATATCGCGGAAACTGGAGAAGATTTGACGTTCTACCAAACTGGAAAATTCTCGTTTAATTTGACAAGATAGTCTTAAAACTTATAGGAAGGCCCTCCGTAATGCCAGAGCAGCGTATTACTCGTCATTAATAGAGGAAACTAGGAACAACCCCAGGTTTCTTTTCAGCACTGTAGCCAGGCTGACAGAAGGTCACAGCTCTATTGAGCCAAGTATTACCATAGCTTTTAGTAGTAATGACTTTATGAGATTCTTCAATGATAAAATTATGCCTATTAGAAACAAAATTCACCAAGACCCGCCTTTAACTGGCACTGACACATCTCTTAACCTTAGAAACAGCTGTAAAACGAGATATATGTTTAGACTGCTTTATTTCACTTGATCTTTATCAATTTAATTCAATTATTTCTTCATCTAAACCATCAACCTGCCTCTTAGACCCCATCCTAGGCTACCTAAAGAAGTTTTACCCTTAGTCAACACTTCTCTACTACATATAACCAATCTGTCTTAATTAACAGGCTATGTACCACAGTACTTTAAAGTAGCTATAATTAAACCTCTTATGAAAAAGCCCAACCTTGAACCAGATGTTCTAGCCAACTATAGACCTATATCTAAGATTAATGAGAAAGCAGTCGCCAAACAGCTGTGTGACTTTCTGCATAGCAACAGGTTATTTGAGGATTTTCAGTCAGGAGTTCATTATAACACAGAGACAGCACTTGTGAAAATTACTAATGACCTCCTAATTGCATCAGACAAAGGACTAATCTTTGTACTGGTATTAGATCCTAGTGCTGCATTTTATACCATTGACCATCATATCTTATTACAGATATTGGAACATTTAATTTGCATTAAAGGAACTGCTCTAAGCTGGTTTAAGTCTTATTTATCAGATCAATCTCACAATGAACAACAATGAATCCTCCATGCATGCCAAAAGTTAGTCATGGAGTCCCACAAGGATCTGTGCTCGGTCCAATCTTGTTCACTTTATATATGCTTCCTTTAGGTAATATTATCAGGAAACACTCCATAAACTTTCATTGTTATGCAGATGATAATCAATTATATCTATCGATCAAGCCGGATGAAACTAATCAGTTAGCTAAACTTCAAATGTGCCTTCAGGATGTTAAAACCTGGATGACCTGTAATTTTTTTATTGTTAAACTCAGATAAAAACTGAAGTTATTGTTCTGGGGCCCAAGCACCTCCGTGACGCATTATCCAAAGAGATAGTTACTCTGGATGGCATCCCCCTGGCCTCCAGCACCACTGTGAGGAATCTTGGAGTTATCTTTGATCAGGACATGTTGTTTAATTCTCACATAAAGCAAATTTCAAGGACCACCTTTTTTCACCTACGTAATATTGCAAAAATCAGGAATACCCTGTCTAAAAATGATGCAGAAAAACTAGTCCATGCATTTGTTACTTTTAGGCTGGATTACTGATATTCTTTATTATCAGGCTGCTCAAAAAAGTCCATAAAGACTCTTCAGCTGATCCAGAATGCTGCAGCACGTGTTATGACAGGAACCAGGAAAAGAGATCCCATCTCTCCTGTTTTTTGCTTCTCTGCATTGGATTTCTGTATAATCCAGAATACAATTTTAAATCCTTCTTCTCACCTACAAAGCTCTTCATGGTCAGGCACCATCTTATCTTAAAGAGCTCATAGTACCTTACTACCCCACCAGAGCACTGCGCTCCCAGAATTAGAATGGGAGCCAGAGCATTAAGCTTTCAGGCTCCTTTCCTGTGGAACCAGGTTCCAGTTTGGGTTCAGGAGGCAGACACCGTGTCCACATTTAAGAGTAGGCTTAAGACTTTCCTCTTTGATAAAGCTTATAGTTAGGGCTGGCTCAGGAAAGTCCTGAACCATCCCTTAGTTACGCCGCTATAGGCCTAGACTGCTGGGGGGACTTCCCATTATGCACTGAGCACCTCTCTCTTCCTCCTTCTCTCCATCTGTATGCAACCTCATTCCATTAATGCATGTTACCAACTCAAATTCTTCCCTTTCCCTTTCTTGTGCTCTCTCGCCCCCACAGTCTTGCCCTTTCCTCTCTCCTATCGCTTCCTGCAGGTGTTTCTGGCTCTGGATCTGTGTTTGGAGTCACCTGCTGCCTCCATGTTCCTGCTTGACACCCTCTGCTGCAATTCTCCATGTCTCTCTCTGTCTGTCTTTCTCTGCCTGTCTGTCTCTCTCGCTCTCTCTCACACCCAACTGGTCGAGGCAGATGACCACCCACCCTGAGCCATGGTTCTGCTCGAGGTTTCTGCCTCTTAAAGGAAGTTTCCCTTTCCTCTGTCGTCAAGTGCTGGCTCTTGGTGGGAACTGTTTCTGTAAATAACATCACAGAGTACAGTCTAGAGCTGCTCTTTTATGAAAAGCGCAAAGAGATAACTGATGTTGTGATTTAGCGCTATATAAATAAAATTGAATTGAAATTGAATATATACAGTATATATATTTTTTATCGGCCATTATAAATGCTGATACCGATAGATCGGTAAATGCCTAATATCGGCCGATAATAATAATATATGTAGTAGGACATGAAAAATAAAAAAATTAGTGGCGTAATGTGTAATGTAATTTATTTTTATTTTATTAAATCGTCAAGGAAGCGGTATTGATTGGTTTGAATGATACTGCCCTACTGCGATGTGATGGGAATAAAGAGCATGTGTTGTCATTGCAGTGCTTACCCATTGTGGATGGCAGCACGGGGGTCTCTGCTGTTCTTGATGTTGATCATAAGAATGGCAAAGCCCAGGAACCATATACTCATGCCAAAGCAGATGCGGTACACTGCTTTATAGCCCACAAACATTTCACAGTTGACATCAACTTGGAGACCAGGGATAGTGGAGCCAGCCCCATCTTCACAGAAACCTGGAATCTACAGCAAATCACAGGAAGTCACATTTTAAACTGTTTTTAAACTGGGTCAAAGGAGCAGGAGCTTCACTCCATATGTTATTGAGTAGCGCAGGCCAATTAAACAAATATTCAAAACAACAACATTGTGAACCTCTTAACTGACTTTATTAGTTATTTATGTCTATAATCAGAGTTTCTGCAGGTTTCACTAAGTCAAATCCGAGACATTTAAGACCTTTTTAAGACCTTTTTTAGCCTTTTTTAAGACCGTTCTTTAAGACACATCTTACCAGTCAGCGTGTGCAACTCACACCTTTAAGTTTTAAATGTCCGTTGACTGGTGGACCAGAAAATAAATACACAGGATTCGTTCTGTTAAGTTAAAACAAAGCTTTGCAAGAATATAACAGCGTATGCATACGGACGCAGTTCTCCTTCAAGACTCTCTACCTCGCCCTACCAAATAGACAGTCTCTCCAGGAACTTGTCCTGACTCACATAAAACCTCACTCTTTATCCTCCTTTGCCAGCACTGTTGTCGGGATGATTATCACAGAAGCCGGACGGCAGCTAGGAGCTAGCAGCTAGCACCACCGCTCCGTGGATACAAGCTACCAGCAAGATCGAGACAGGGACCAGGGTAGGTGAATTTAAACTATGTTTGAGTTGAAAACGCATCTTGTTGTCAGGTAAGGGCCCTGTTCACGTTGCACAGGTTTGATGGTATCAAAATTTGGATACCGCCCAACTCTAATGTACACACTGCTACAAATTGTTTTATTACTGTTCATATTACTCAAGACAAGTGTGAGTCTTATCTTTCTTCAGGCACAAAGAGGTGAGAATCTTACTCCTTACTTATTGCGAAACCTATCTTACACAGCTCCATTGTAGTCTCTGCTCTTTAATGGTCATGAGAATCTTTTAATTATTTCCCAGCAATCTGGTGCTCCCTTCAACTTTATCAATGCACAGCAGATGGTGTTCCCATGGCCCAGCAGAGATCAGAGTGACACGGTCAGAAAATGACTTTAAGGCTTCTACACAAGATTTATCCTACAGTACTCGCGCCACCCACATCAAACTCCTCAACTTTCTGAAGATATTGTCAGATTGTGGCATTAACTTCTGTGGGGCAAAGCAGAGACCTTTGAGGATATGGAGTCACAACTGATATCACAGATTACCAAATCATCTTTATGGTCAAAGGGAGGTCCGCTCGATAAAGAATGCCCTTAAGGTGGGATCAAGATCAACTTTATTGTCCCCTGAGGGAAAATTTGTCTTGGGCATCAGTGCTACATAAGGCTGCTGTAAACATCAATAACACATAGACTTTACACTCACATACAACATACAATCCACCCTACATTACATTACATTGCACAAGTATCAATGACCCTCCCCTGTCAATCATTGATTACCAAATCAATAAAATCTGAATAATAAAAAACAGATAATTCTGTGTAATTGCACTAGAACACATAAAGAAGAAAACAAAATGACAAAAACAAAGTACAACCGCCACTATTCTATATAACAAAATCTCATGAAGATCTGGTTAATAAAAATTAAACTAAACTAAAATTAGACTATGATTAAAAATAACTAAATAAAGTGCCGTAAGTGCTTCAAGCTATTTTGTTCCGAGCTGATTGTTTATTTAGGAGCGCTATGGAAGTTGGAACAAAGGACAGCCCATAGCGATTATTTTTACATCTGCTAGCTCTAAGGCGTTTCCCCCGAAGGTAAAACATTGTATTCTGAGTGCAAAATATGGGAAGGGTCCTTCAGAATTTTCTGAGCCTGGGAGACAACTGTTTTTTCAAAGATGGTCTGAAGGGAAGTGTAGTCTTTCTTTCCCATAACCTTCATTGCTGCTTTTATTAGTTTATCAATTTTTGTTTTGCACTGGATGGTAAGGGTGCCAAACCAGGATGCCATGCCCTATCTGATCAGACTTTCCAGTACAGAATTGGTGAAATAAAGTCATGATCTTGGTACTCACCCCTACCAGTCTCAATCTGCGGAGAAAATGCAGTCTTTGCGCCAATTTGGCACACAGATAGTCAACATGAACATTTCCTTTTAGTTGGTTATCTAATTGTATACCCAAGTATTTATATGAAGTTAATTGCTCAATTTCTCTATCCCCAATGATTACATTGTCATGGGCACGCACTTCTCTGGGATCAAATATCATCTCTTTTGTTTTCGTATTATTAAGGATGAGATTATTCCTCGCACACCAATTCTTAAAGAGGTCAATCTACCTGTAATAAGTTGAAGTTGGCAGTCACCAGCATTCAATAAACTTAAAATAACTGTGTCATCAGAAAATGTTATGACAT
>CM049374.1:20908675-20934675 GCA_026937815.1 Etheostoma perlongum | reverse complement strand
AGTGACCTACTGACATATCTGAGGAGCACAGGGCTTGAAGTCAGCATGTTACAGCTTTATGCCCTCAAATGTTTGACCGTAACAATACCAGCGTCCACCGCATCGGGTGAGCAATCTTTCTCAGGCTCCATCGAGACTTGAACTAAAAGCACTGGATTAAGAGCCCAGAGTGCTAACCATTACACCATGGAACCTTTAAAAATCCTGCATGGGTATCCACAAGTATGATATTGATGGTACACAACAATCACAAGGAAGATAAAAAAGCAACAATTACAGATCAACTTAAGTCATTTGTTTAGCTAAGCATTCAGAGGAAGTGGGAAAAGGCAAGTCAAGAAAAGGTTTTAAAGGACTTGCCACAAACAATGAATTCAGCAGTAGATACGTCTACTGTGTACAAACACATGGTAACTTTACATGTGTTGACAAGAAACTTGCTCAGAAGAGGATGTACTCGCAATTGCGTACATTCATGTCCCCTTGTTTACAAAGAATTGCTAAATTCATTATTCCCAATACCAAGTCTCAGATGATAGTAAGAAACCACTTGTTGTCAGAAGTGGGATTCAAACCCACACCTCCAGTGGAGACTGCGACCTGAACGCAGCGCCTTGGACCGCTCTGCCATCCTGACTGACCCAAGAGCTAATCTGTAGGACCCTTCTCAAAAATTATAATATAGTGAATGAACTATGTAATGATATGGTAGGTTCTCAGTCATCCATGTCATAGTTAACAAGGGAAGGGTTCTCAGTTGTCAGTCCAAATATATGGGTTTTCATGGGGACATGGAAGAAAGTCGCCAGGGTGACAATGTGCTTGACAATGACAATGCATGGTGCAGGATGTGACGGCATCTTATTGACTTTGTACCCCAATGTGCAATACAGGCTAAATCATATGGTGGGAACAAGATCCACCAATCTTTTGGTCCACAATGTCAACCTGGGTCCTGAAATGTCCTTGCCAGATGGGAAATAGACTGACAATTGGGTCAACATTTTGCAATTATCTTCAATATGCCCAACTGAGTCCAAAAAATGTATCTGCCAGATGGGAAATACACTGATAACTGTCTTATTGGTCTAAACGTGGCAAATATTGCCGTACAATGCCCACATTGAGTCCAGATGTGTCTGTTTTGTTTCCTGATCCATGCTATTACCCCAAAAGTGCACACCAAGGCAGAAGGCAACTGGACTTGGTGAAAGGTCCTCTGAAGAAATTTTTTTCTCATCGACTTCTTTAGTTGGTTTTTTACACAGAAAAGAGTTGGACACAGTGCCCACCTAACCCCTATCTCACAATTGAAAGCTGTGGGGAAAGGGGGGTTCCAAAGCTAATAGACCAATCAACAAGCAATTCTGATGCACTATACTGGCCCATTCAGGATGAGCACTGTATACTCTGACTGCAGCAGCACAAGCTCAAATTTCAGTGAAACCTGCTTTGTATGGTAATTACGAGACTGAATGCAAAGTGTGTAACCACCATTTAACTGAAAACCTATCGCTTCTGGTCAATACTGTCAAATTTGGAGCTCCTTCAAGTTATATGAAAGACCAGGTGACTGCTCAACATGCCCCCACCAACGTACTGTTTTCAGTCTAAATGGCTTAGGACATTATACCTATGAGCCTACTTTAAATTAGTTGTGGAAAGTTTTTTTTTTACCTGTACTCTAGCTAAAAACCAGGCTCCACTGAGATTTGAACTCAGATCACTGGATTCAGAGTCCAGAGTGCTAACCATTACACCATGGAACCTTTAAAATCCTGCATTGGTTTGCTAGGCAGTTTCTTTCATAATATCCACAAGTATGATATTGATGGTACACAACAATCACAAGGAAGACAAAAAAGCAACAATTACAGATCAACTTAAGTCATTTGGTTAGCTAAGCATTCAGAGGAAGTGGGAAAAGGCAAGTCAAGAAAAGGTTTTAAAGGACTTGCCACAAACAATGAATTCAGCAGTAGATACGTCTACTGTGTACAAACACATGGTAACTTTACATGTGTTGACAAGAAACTTGCTCAGAAGAGGATGTACTCGCAATTGCATACATTCATGTCCCCTTGTTTACAAAGAATTGCTAAGTTCATTATTCCCAATACCATGTCTCAGATGATAGTAAGCAAAGAAACCACTTGTTGTCAAAGTGGGAAACGCCTCCCACTTCCTTGTACTCGCCATCCTGGATCCCCTGTAGGACCCTCAAAAATTATAATATAGTGAATGAACTATGTAATGATATGGTAGGTTCTCAGTCATCCATGTCATAGTTAACAAGGGAAGGTTTCTCAGTTGTCAGTCCAAATATATGGGTTTTCATGGGGACATGGAAGAAAGTCGCCACGGTGGCAATGTGCTTGACAATGACAATGCATGGTGCAGGATGTGATGGCATCTTATTGACTTTGTACCCCAATGTGCAATACAGGCTAAATCATATGGTGGGAACAAGATCCACCAATCTTTTTGGTCCACAATGTCAACCTGGGTCCAGAAATGTCCTTGCCAGATGGGAAATAGACTGACAATTGGGTCAACATTTTGCAATTATCTTCAATATGCCCAACTGAGTCCAAACATGTATCTGCCAGATGGGAATTACACTGATAACTGTCTTATTGGTCTAAACGTGGCAAATATTGCCGTACAATGCCCACATTGAGTCCAGATGTGTCTGTTTTGTTTCCTGATCCATGCTATTACCCCAAAAGTGCACAACAAGGCAGAGGGCAACTGGACTTGGTGAAAGGTCCTCCGAAGAAATTTTTTCTCTCATCCAAGAGACTTTTTAGTTGGTTTTTACACTGAAAGAGTTGGACACAGTGCCCACTTCCTAACCCCTATCTCACAATTGAAAGCTGTGGGGAAAGGGGGGTTCCAAAGCTAATAGACCAATCAACAAGCAATTCTGATGCACTATACTGGCCCATTCAGGATGAGCACTGTATACTCTGACTGCAGCAGCACAAGCTCAAATCTCAGTGAAACCTGCTTTGTATGGTAATTACAAGACTGAATGCAAAGTGTGTACCACCATTTAACTCAAAACCTATCGCTTCTGGTCAATACTGTCAAATTTGGAGCTCCTTCAAGTTATATGAAAGACCAGGTGACTGCTCAACATGCCCCCACCAACGTACTGTTTTCAGTCTAAATGGCTTAGGACATTATACCTATGAGCCTACTTTAAATTAGTTGTGGAAAGTTTTTTTTTTTTTTACCTGTACTCTAGCTAAAAACCAGGCTCCACTGAGATTTGAACTCAGATCACTGGATTCAGAGTCCAGAGTGCTAACCATTACACCATGGAACCTTTAAAAATCCTGCATTGGTTTGCTAGGCAGTTTCTTTCATAATATCCACAAGTATGATATTGATGGTACACAACAATCACAAGGAAGATAAAAAAGCAACAATTACAGATCAACTTAAGTCATTTGTTTAGCTAAGCATTCAGAGGAAGTGGGAAAAGGCAAGTCAAGAAAAGGTTTTAAAGGACTTGCCACAAACAATGAATTCAGCAGTAGATACGTCTACTGTGTACAAACACATGGTAACTTTACATGTGTTGACAAGAAACTTGCTCAGAAGAGGATGTACTCGCAATTGCGTACATTCATGTCCCCTTGTTTACAAAGAATTGCTAAGTTCATTATTCCCAATACCATGTCTCAGATGATAGTAAGCAAAGAAACCACTTGTTGTCAGAAGTGGGATTCGAACCCACGCCTCCAGTGGAGACTGCGACCTGAACGCAGCGCCTTGGACCGCTCGGCCATCCTGACTGATCCAAGAGCTAATCTGTAGGACCCGTCTCAAAAATTATAATATAGTGAATGAACTATGTAATGATATGGTAGGTTCTCAGTCATCCATGTCATAGTTAACAAGGGAAGGTTTCTCAGTTGTCAGTCCAAATATATGGGTTTTCATGGGGACATGGAAGAAAGTCGCCAGGGTGACAATGTGCTTGACAATGACAATGCATGGTGCAGGATGTGACGGCATCTTATTGACTTTGTACCCCAATGTGCAATACAGGCTAAATCATATGGTGGGAACAAGATCCACCAATCTTTTGGTCCACAATGTCAACCTGGGTCCAGAAATGTCCTTGCCAGATGGGAAATAGACTGACAATTGGGTCAACATTTTGCAATTATCTTCAATATGCCCAACTGAGTCCAAAATGTATCTGCCAGATTGGAATTACACTGATAACTGTCTTATTGGTCTAAACGTGGCAAATATTGCCGTACAATGCCCACATTGAGTCCAGATGTCTGTTTTGTTTCCTGATCCATGCTATTACCCCAAAAGTGCACAACAAGGCAGAGGGCAACTGGACTTGGTGAAAGGTCCTCTGAAGAAATTTTTTTTTCTCTCGCCCACTTCCTAACCCTCCTATCTCACAATTGAAAGCTGTGGGGAAAGGGGGGTTCCAAAGCTAATAGACCAATCAACAAGCAATTCTGATGCACTATACTGGCCCATTCAGGATGAGCACTGTATACTCTGACTGCAGCAGCACAAGCTCAAATCTCAGTGAAACCTGCTTTGTATGGTAATTACGAGACTGAATGCAAAGTGTGTAACCACCATTTAACTCAAAACCTATCGCTTGTGGTCAATACTGTCAAATTTGGAGCTCCTTCAAGTTATATGAAAGACCAGGTGCCTACTCAACATGCCCCCACCAACGTACTGTTTTCAGTCTAAATGGCTTAGGACATTATACCTATGAGCCTACTTTAAATTAGTTGTGGAAAGTTAATTTTTTTTTACCTCTAGCTAAAACAGGCTCCACCGAGATTTGAAATCTGATCACTGGATTCAGAGTCCAGAGTGCTAACCATTACACCATGGAACCTTTAAATATCCTGCTTTGGTTTGCTAGGCAGTTTCTTTCATAATATCCACAAGTATGATATTGATGGTACACAACAATCACAAGGAAGATAAAAAAGCAACAATTACAGATCAACTTAAGTCATTTGTTTAGCTAAGCATTCAGAGGAAGTGGGAAAAGGCAAGTCAAGAAAAGGTTTTAAAGGACTTGCCACAAACAATGAATTCAGCAGTACTGTGTACAAACACATGGTAACCTTACATGTGTTGACAAGAAACTTGCTCAGAAGAGGATGTACTCGCAATTGAGTATATTCATGTCCCCTTGTTTACAAAGAATTGCTATGTTCATTATTCCCAATACCATGTCTCAGATGATAGTAAGCAAAGAAACCACTTGTTGTCAGAAGTGGGATTCGAACCCACGCCTCCAATGGAGACTGTGACCTGAACGCAGCGCCTTGGACCGCTCGGCCATCCTGACTGATCAAAGAGCTAATCTGTAGGACCCGTCTCAAAAATTATAATATTTGTGAATGAACTATGTAATGATATGGTAGGTTCTCAGTCATCCATGTCATAGTTAACAAGGGAAGGGTTCTCAGTTGTCAGTCCAAATATATGGGTTTTCATGGGGACATGGAAGAAAGTCGCCAGGGTGACAATGTGCTTGACAATGACAATGCATGGTGCAGGATGTGACGGCATCTTATTGACTTTGTACCCCAATGTGCAATACAGGCTAAATCATATGGTGGGAACAAGATCCACCAATCTTTTGGTCCACAATGTCAACCTGGGTCCTGAAATGTCCTTGCCAGATGGGAAATAGACTGACAATTGGGTCAACATTTTGCAATTATCTTCAATATGCCCAACTGAGTCCAAAAATGTATCTGCCAGATGGGAAATACACTGATAACTGTCTTATTGGTCTAAACGTGGCAAATATTGCCGTACAATGCCCACATTGAGTCCAGATGTGTCTGTTTTGTTTCCCTGATCCATGCTATTACCCCAAAAAGTGCACAACAAGGCAGAGGGCAACTGGACTTGGTGAAAAAGGTTTTTCTCTCATGAAGAAATTTTTACACAGAAAGAGTTGGACACAGTGCCCACTTCCTAACCCCTATCTCACTATCTCACAATTGAAAGCTGTGGGGAAAGGGGGGTTCCAAAGCTAATAGACCAATCAACAAGCAATTCTGATGCACTATACTGGCCCATTCAGGATGAGCACTGTATACTCTGACTGCAGCAGCACAAGCTCAAATTTCAGTGAAACCTGCTTTGTATGGTAATTACGAGACTGAATGCAAAGTGTGTAACCACCATTTAACTCAAAACCTATCGCTTCTGGTCAATACTGTCAAATTTGGAGCTCCTTCAAGTTATATGAAAGACCAGGTGACTGCTCAACATGCCCCCACCAACGTACTGTTTTCAGTCTAAATGGCTTAGGACATTATACCTATGAGCCTACTTTAAATTAGTTGTGGAAAGTTTTTTTTTTTTACCTGTACTCTAGCTAAAAACCAGGCTCCACTGAGATTTGAACTCAGATCACTGGATTCAGAGTCCAGAGTGCTAACCATTACACCATGGAACCTTTAAAAATCCTGCATTGGTTTGCTAGGCAGTTTCTTTCATAATATCCACAAGTATGATATTGATGGTACACAACAATCACAAGGAAGATAAAAAAGCAACAATTACAGACCAACTTAAGTCATTTGGTTAGCTAAGCATTCAGAGGAAGTGGGAAAAGGCAAGTCAAGAAAAGGTTTTAAAGGACTTGCCACAAACAATGAATTCAGCAGTAGATACGTCTACTGTGTACAAACACATGGTAACTTTACATGTGTTGACAAGAAACTTGCTCAGAAGAGGATGTACTCGCAATTGCGTACATTCATGTCCCCTTGTTTTAAAGAATTGCTAAGTTCATTATTCCCAATACCATGTCTCAGATGATAGTAAGCAAAAAGAAACCACTTGTTGTCAGAAGTGGGATTCGAACCCACGCCTCCAGTGGAGACTGCGACCTGAACGCAGCGCCTTGGACCGCTCGGCCATCCTGACTGATCCAAGAGCTAATCTGTAGGACCCGTCTCAAAAATTATAATATAGTGAATGAACTATGTAATGATATGGTAGGTTCTCAGTCATCCATGTCATAGTTAACAAGGGAAGGTTTCTCAGTTGTCAGTCCAAATATATGGGTTTTCATGGGGACATGGAAGAAAGTCGCCAGGGTGACAAGTTGTCAATGACAATCCAAATATATTGGTACCCCAATTTACAGGCTAAATCATGGGGACATCTTTTGTCCACAATGAAGAAATGTCCTTGCCAGATGGGGTGACAATTGGGTCAACATTTTGCAATATGCCCAACTGAGTCCAAAAATGTATCTGCCAGATGGGAAATGCACTGATAACTGTCTTATTGGTCTAAACGTGGCAAATATTTGTACAATACCCCAATTGAGTCCAGACAGGCTAAATCATATGGTGTGCACACCAAGGCAGAAGGCAACTGGACTTGGTGAAAGGTCCTCTGAATCTTTTTTTTGGTCCACAATGTCAACCTGGGTCCAGAAAATGTCAATTCTTTGGCCCATTGGGAAATAGCTTTGTATGGTAATTACGAGACTGAATGCAAAGTGTGTAACTGGTCAATACTGTCAAATTTGGGTCTTCAAGTTATTTTGACCAATGACTACTCAACATCATACTGTTTTCAAAGATGCCCAACTGAGTCCAAAAATGTATCTGCCAGATGGGAAATACACTGATAACTGTCTTATTGGTCTAAACGTGGCAAATATTGCCGTACAATGCCCACATTGAGTCCAGATGTGTCTGTTTTGTTTCCTGATCCATGCTATTACCCCAAAAGTGCACAACAAGGCAGAGGGCAACTGGACTTGGTGAAAGGTCCTCGAAGAAATTTTTTCTCTCATCCAAGAGACTTCTTTAGTTGGTTTTTACACAGAAAGAGTTGGACACAGTGCCCACTTCCTAACCCCTATCTCACAATTGAAAGCTGTGGGGAAAGGGGGGTTCCAAAGCTAATAGACCAATCAACAAGCAATTCTGATGCACTATACTGGTCCATTCAGGATGAGCACTGTATACTCTGACTGCAGCAGCACAAGCTCAAATTTCAGTGAAACCTGCTTTGTATGGTAATTACGAGACTGAATGCAAAGTGTGTAACCACCATTTAACTCAAAACCTATCGCTTCTGGTCAATACTGTCAAATTTGGAGCTCCTTCAAGTTATATGAAAGACCAGGTGACTGCTCAACATGCCCCCACCAACGTACTGTTTTCAGTCTAAATGGCTTAGGACATTATACCTATGAGCCTACTTTAAATTAGTTGGTTTTTTTTTTTTACCTGTACTCTAGCTAAAAACCAGGCTCCACTGAGATTTGAACTCAGATCACTGGATTCAGAGTCCAGAGTGCTAACCATTACACCATGGAACCTTTAAAAATCCTGCATTGGTTTGCTAGGCAGTTTCTTTCATAATATCCACAAGTATGATATTGATGGTACACAACAATCACAAGGAAGATAAAAAAGCAACAATTACAGACCAACTTAAGTCATTTTGTTAGCTAAGCATTCAGAGGAAGTGGGAAAAGGCAAGTCAAGAAAAGGTTTTAAAGGACTTGCCACAAACAATGAATTCAGCAGTAGATACGTCTACTGTGTACAAACACATGGTAACCATGTGTGGACAAGAAACTTGCTCAGAATGATGTACTCGCAATTGCGTACATTCATGTCCCCTTGTTTACAAAGAATTGCTAAGTTCATTATTCCCAATACCATGTCTCAGATGATAGTAAGCAAAGAAACCACTTGTTGTCAGAAGTGGGATTCGAACCCACGCCTCCAGTGGAGACTGCGACCTGAACGCAGCGCCTTGGACCGCTCGGCCATCCTGACTGATCCAAGAGCTAATCTGTAGGACCCGTCTCAAAAATTATAATATAGTGAATGAACTATGTAATGATATGGTAGGTTCTCAGTCATCCATGTCATAGTTAACAAGGGAAGGTTTCTCAGTTGTCAGTCCAAATATATGGGTTTTCATGGGGACATGGAAGAAAGTCGCCAGGGTGACAATGTGCTTGACAATGACAATGCATGGTGCAGGATGTGACGGCATCTTATTGACTTTGTACCCCAATGTGCAATACAGGCTAAATCATATGGTGGGAACAAGATCCACCAATCTTTTGGTCCACAATGTCAACCTGGGTCCTGAAATGGGAAATAGACTGACAATTGGGTCAACATTTTGCAATTATCTTCAATATGCCCAACTGAGTCCAAAAATGTATCTGCCAGATGGGAAATACACTGATAACTGTCTTATTGGTCTAAACGTGGCAAATATTGCCGTACAATGCCCACATTGAGTCCAGATGTGTCTGTTTTGTTTCCTGATCCATGCTATTACCCCAAAAGTGCACAACAAGGCAGAAGGCAACTGGACTTGGTGAAAGGTCCTCCGAAGAATTTTTTTTCTCTCATCCAAGAGACTTCTTTAGTTGGTTTTTACACAGAAAGAGTTGGACACAGTGCCCACTTCCTAACCCCTATCTCACAATTGAAAGCTGTGGGGAAAGGGGGTTCCAAAGCTAATAGACCAATCAACAAGCAATTCTGATGCACTATACTGGCCCATTCAGGATGAGCACTGTATACTCTGACTGCAGCAGCACAAGCTCAAATCTCAGTGAAACCTGCTTTGTATGGTAATTACGAGACTGAATGCAAAGTGTGTAACCACCATTTAACTCAAAACCTATCACTTCTGGTCAATACTGTCAAATTTGGAGCTCCTTCAAGTTATATGAAAGACCAGGTGACTGCTCAACATGCCCCCACCAACGTACTGTTTTCAGTCTAAATGGCTTAGGACATTATACCTATGAGCCTACTTTAAATTAGTTGTGGAAAGTTTTTTTTTTTACCTGTACTCTAGCTAAAAAAACCAGGCTCCACCGAGATTTGAACTCAGATCACTGGATTCAGAGTCCAGAGTGCTAACCATTACACCATGGAACCTTTAAAAATCCTGCATTGGTTTGCTAGGCAGTTTCTTTCATAATATCCACAAGTATGATATTGATGGTACACAACAATCACAAGGAAGATAAAAAGCAACAATTACAGATCAACTTAAGTCATTTGTTTAGCTAAGCATTCAGAGGAAGTGGGAAAAGGCAAGTCAAGAAAAGGTTTTAAAGGACTTGCCACAAACAATGAATTCAGCAGTAGATACGTCTACTGTGTACAAACACATGGTAACTTTACATGTGTTTGACAAGAAACTTGCTCAGAAGAGGATGTACTCGCAATTGCGTACATTCATGTCCCCTTGTTTACAAAGAATTGCTAAGTTCATTATTCCCAATACCATGTCTCAGATGATAGTAAGCAAAGAAACCACTTGTTGTCAGAAGTGGGATTCGAAACCACACCCTCCAGTGGAGACTGCGACCTGAACGCAGGGCCTTGGACCGCTCGGCCATCCTGACTGATCCAAGAGCTAATCTGTAGGACCCGTCTCAAAAATTATAATATAGTGAATGAACTATGTAATGATATGGTAGGTTCTCAGTCATCCATGTCATAGTTAACAAGGGAAGGTTCTCAGTTGTCAGTCCAAATATATGGGTTTTCATGGGGACATGGAAGAAAGTCGCCAGGGTGACAATGTGCTTGACAATGACAATGCATGGTGCAGGATGTGACGGCATCTTATTGACTTTGTACCCCAATGTGCAATACAGGCTAAATCATATGGTGGGAACAAGATCCACCAATCTTTTGGTCCACAATGTCAACCTGGGTCCAGAAATGTCCTTGCCAGATGGGAAATAGACTGACAATTGGGTCAACATTTTGCAATTATCTTCAATATGCCCAACTGAGTCCAAAAATGTATCTGCCAGATGGGAAATACACTGATAACTGTCTTATTGGTCTAAACGTGGCAAATATTGCCGTACAATGCCCACATTGAGTCCAGATGTGTCTGTTTTGTTTCCTGATCCATGCTATTACCCCAAAAAGTGCACAACAAGGCAGAGGGCAACTGGACTTGGTGAAAGGTCCTCCGAAGAAATTTTTTCTCTCATCCAAGAGACTTCTTTAGTTGGTTTTACACAGAAAGAGTTGGACACAGTGCCCACTTCCTAACCCCTATCTCACAATTGAAAGCTGTGGGGAAAGGGGGGTTCCAAAGCTAATAGACCAATCAACAAGCAATTCTGATGCACTATACTGGCCCATTCAGGATGAGCACTGTATACTCTGACTGCAGCAGCACAAGCTCAAATCTCAGTGAAACCTGCTTTGTATGGTAATTACGAGACTGAATGCAAAGTGTGTAACCACCATTTAACTCAAAACCTATCGCTTCTGGTCAATACTGTCAAATTTGGAGCTCCTTCAAGTTATATGAAAGACCAGGTGACTGCTCAACATGCCCCCACCAACGTACTGTTTTCAGTCTAAATGGCTTAGGACATTATACCTATGAGCCTACTTTAAATTAGTTGTGGAAAGTTAATTTTTTTTACCTGTACTCTAGCTAAAAACCAGGCTCCACCGAGATTTGAACTCAGATCACTGATTCAAAGTCCAGAGTGCTAACCATTACACCATGGAACCTTTGAAAAACCTGCATTGGTTTGCTATGCAGTTTCTTTCATAATATCCACAAGTATGATATTGATGGTACACAACAATCACAAGGAAGATAAAAAAGCAACAATTACAGATCATCTTAAGTCATTTGTTTAGCTAACCATTCAGAGGAAGTGGGAAAAGGCAAGTCAAGAAAAGGTTTTAAAGGACTTGCCACAAACAATGAATTCAGCAGTAGATTCAGTCTACTGTGTACAAACACATGGTAACTTTACATGTGTTGACAAGAAACTTGCTCAGAAGAGGATGTACTCGCAATTGCGTACATTCATGTCCCCTTGTTTACAAAGAATTGCTAAGTTCATTATTCCCAATACAATGTCTCAGATGATAATAAGCAAAGAAACCATTTGTTGTCAGAAGTGGGATTCGAACCCACGGCTCCAGTGGAGACCGCAACCTTAACGCAGTGCCTTGGACCGCTCGGCCATCCTGACTGATCCAAGAGCTAATCTGTAGGACCCGTCTCAAAAATTATAATATAGTGAATGAACTATGTAATGATATGGTAGGTTCTCAGTCATCCATGTCATAGTTAACAAGGGAAGGTTTCTCAGTTGTCAGTCCAAATATATGGGTTTTCATGGGGACATGAAAGAAAGTCGCCAGGGTGACAATGTGCTTGACAATGACAATGCATGGTGCAGGATGTGACGGCATCTTATTGACTTTGTACCCCAATGTGCAATACAGGCTAAATCATATGGTGGGAACAAGATCCACCAATCTTTTGGTCCACAATGTCAACCTGGGTCCAGAAATGTCCTTGCCAGATGGGAAATAGACTGACAATTGGGTCAACATTTTGCAATTATCTTCAATATGCCCAACTGAGTCCAAAAATGTATCTGCCAGATGGGAAATACACTGATAACTGTCTTATTGGTCTAAACGTGACAAATATTGCCGTACAATGCCCACATTGAGTCCAGATGTGTCTGTTTTGTTTCCTGATCCATGCTATTACCCCAAAAGTGCACAACAAGGCAGAGGGCAACTGGACTTGGTGAAAGGTCCTCCGAAGAAATTTTTTTTTTTCTCATCCAAGAGACTTCTTTAGTTGGTTTTTACACTGAAAGAGTTGGACACAGTGCCCACTTCCTAACCCCTATCTCACAATTGAAAGCTGTGGGGAAAGGGGGGTTCCAAAGCTAATAGACCAATCAACAAGCAATTCTGATGCACTATACTGGCCCATTCAGGATGAGCACTGTATACTCTGACTGCAGCAGCACAAGCTCAAATCTCAGTGAAACTTGCTTTGTATGGTAATTACGAGACTGAATGCAAAGTGTGTAACCACCATTTAACTGAAAACCTATCGCTTCTGGTCAATACTGTCAAATTTGGAGCTCCTTCAAGTTATATGAAGACCAGGTGACTGCTCAACATGCCCCCACCAACGTACTGTTTTCAGTCTAAATGGCTTAGGACATTATACCTATGAGCCTACTTTAAATTAGTTGTGGAAAGTTTTTTTTTTTTACCTGTACTCTAGCTAAAAACCAGGCTCCACCGAGATTTGAACTCAGATCACTGGATTCAGAGTCCAGAGTGCTAACCATTACACCATGGAACCTTTAAAAATCCTGCATTGGTTTGCTAGGCAGTTTCTTTCATAATATCCACAAGTATGATATTGATGGTACACAACAATCACAAGGAAGACAAAAAAGCAACAATTACAGATCAACTTAAGTCATTTGGTTAGCTAAGCATTCAGAGGAAGTGGGAAAAGGCAAGTCAAGAAAAGGTTTTAAAGGACTTGCCACAAACAATGAATTCAGCAGTAGATACTTCTACTGTGTACAAACACATGGTAACTTTACATGTGTTGAAAAGAACCTTGCTCAGAAGAGGATGTACTCGCAATTGCGTACATTCATGTTCCCTTGTTTACAAAGAATTGCTAAGTTCATAATTCCCAATACCATGTCTCAGATGATAGTAAGCAAAGAAACCATTTGTTGTCAGAAGTGGGATTCGAACCCACGCCTCCAGTGGAGACTGCGACCTTAACGCAGGGCCTTGGACCGCTCGGCCATCCTGACTGATCCAAGAGCTAATCTGTAGGACCCGTCTCAAAAATTATAATATAGTGAATGAACTATGTAATGATATGGTAGGTTCTCAGTCATCCATGTCATAGTTAACAAGGGAAGGTTTCTCAGTTGTCAGTCCAAATATATGGGTTTTCATGGGGACATGGAAGAAAGTCGCCAGGGTGGCAATGTGCTTGACAATGACAATGCATGGTGCAGGATGTGACGGCATCTTATTGACTTTGTACCCCAATGTGCAATACAGGCTAAATCATATGGTGGGAACAAGATCCACCAATCTTTTGGTCCACAATGTCAACCTGGGTCCAGAAATGTCCTTGCCAGATGGGAAATAGACTGACAATTGGGTCAACATTTTGCAATTATCTTCAATATGCCCAACTGAGTCCAAACATGTATCTGCCAGATGGGAATTACACTGATAACTGTCTTATTGGTCTAAACGTGGCAAATATTGCCGTACAATGCCCACATTGAGTCCAGATGTGTCTGTTTTGTTTCCTGATCCATGCTATTACCCCAAAAGTGCACAACAAGGCAGAGGGCAACTGGACTTGGTGAAAGGTCCTCTGAAGAAATTTTTTTCTCTCATCCAAGAGACTTCTTTAGTTGGTTTTTACACTGAAAGAGTTGGACACAGTGCCCACTTCCTAACCCCTATCTCACAATTGAAAGCTGTGGGGAAAGGGGGTTCCAAAGCTAATAGACCAATCAACAAGCAATTCTGATGCACTATACTGGCCCATTCAGGATGAGCACTGTATACTCTGACTACAGCAGCACAAGCTCAAATCTCAGTGAAACTTGCTTTGTATGGTAATTACGAGACTGAATGCAAAGTGTGTAACCACCATTTAACTGAAAACCTATCGCTTCTGGTCAATACTGTCAAATTTGGAGCTCCTTAAAGTTATATGGAAGACCAGGTGACTGCTCAACATGCCCCACCAACGTACTGTTTTCAGTCTAAATGGCTTAGGACATTATACCTATGAGCCTACTTTAAATTAGTTGTGGAAAGTTATTTTTTTTTACCTGTACTCTAGCTAAAAACCAGGCTCCACCGAGATTTGAACTCAGATCACTGGATTCAGAGTCCAGAGTGCTAACCATTACACCATGGAACCTTTAAAAATCCTGCATTGGTTTGCTAGGCAGTTTCTTTCATAATATCCACAAGTATGATATTGATGGTACACAACAATCACAAGGAAGATAAAAAAGCAACAATTACAGATCAACTTAAGTCATTTGTTTAGCTAAGCATTCAGAGGAAGTGGGAAAAGGCAAGTCAAGAAAAGGTTTTAAAGGACTTGCCACAAAGAATGAATTCAGCAGTAGATACGTCTACTGTGTACAAACACATGGTAACTTTACATGTGTTGACAAGAAACTTGCTCAGAAGAGGATGTACTCGCAATTGCGTACATTCATGTCCCCTTGTTTACAAAGAATTGTTAAGTTCATTATTCCCAATACCATGTCTCAGATGATAGTAAGCAAAGAAACCATTTGTTGTCAGAAGTGGGATTCGAACCCACGCCTCCAGTGGAGACTGCGACCTTAACGCAGGGCCTTGGACCGCTCGGCCATCCTGACTGATCCAAGAGCTAATCTGTAGGACCCGTCTCAAAAATTATAATATAGTGAATGAACTATGTAATGATATGGTAGGTTCTCAGTCATCCATGTCATAGTTAACAAGGGAAGGTTTCTCAGTTGTCAGTCCAAATATATGGGTTTTCATGGGGACATGAAAGAAAGTCGCCAGGGTGACAATGTGCTTGACAATGACAATGCATGGTGCAGGATGTGACGGCATCTTATTGACTTTGTACCCCAATGTGCAATACAGGCTAAATCATATGGTGGGAACAAGATCCACCAATCTTTTGGTCCACAATGTCAACCTGGGTCCAGAAATGTCCTTGCCAGATGGGAAATAGACTGACAATTGGGTCAACATTTTGCAATTATCTTCAATATGCCCAACTGAGTCCAAAAATGTATCTGCCAGATGGGAAATACACTGATAACTGTCTTATTGGTCTAAACGTGGCAAATATTGCCGTACAATGCCCACATTGAGTCCAGATGTGTCTGTTTTGTTTCCTGATCCATGCTATTACCCCAAAAGTGCACAACAAGGCAGAGGGCAACTGGACTTGGTGAAAGGTCCTCCGAAGAAATTTTTTCTCTCATCCAAGAGACTTCTTTAGTTGGTTTTTACACAGAAAGAGTTGGACACAGTGCCCACTTCCTAACCCCTATCTCACAATTGAAAGCTGTGGGGAAAGGGGGGTTCCAAAGCTAATAGACCAATCAACAAGCAATTCTGATGCACTATACTGGCCCATTCAGGATGAGCACTGTATACTCTGACTGCAGCAGCACAAGCTCAAATCTCAGTGAAACCTGCTTTGTATGGTAATTACGAGACTGAATGCAAAGTGTGTAACCACCATTTAACTGAAAACCTATCGCTTCTGGTAAATACTGTCAAATTTGGAGCTCCTTAAAGTTATATGGAAGACCAGGTGACTGCTCAACATGCCCCACCAACGTACTGTTTTCAGTCTAAATGGCTTAGGACATTATACCTATGAGCCTACTTTAAATTAGTTGTGGAAAGTTAATTTTTTTTTACCTGTACTCTAGCTAAAAACCAGGCTCCACCGAGATTTGAACTCAGATCACTGGATTCAGAGTCCAGAGTGCTAACCATTACACCATGGAACCTTTAAAAATCCTGCATTGGTTTGCTATGCAGTTTCTTTCATAATATCCACAAGTATGATATTGATGGTACACAACAATCACAAGGAAGACAAAAAAGCAACAATTACAGATCAACTTAAGTCATTTGGTTAGCTAAGCATTCAGAGGAAGTGGGAAAAGGCAAGTCAAGAAAAGGTTTTAAAGGACTTGCCACAAACAATGAATTCAGCAGTAGATACGTCTACTGTGTACAAACACATGGTAACTTTACATGTGTTGAAAAGAACCTTGCTCAGAAGAGGATGTACTCGCAATTGCGTACATTCATGATCCCTTGTTTACAAAGAATTGCTAAGTTCATAATTCCCAATACCATGTCTCAGATGATAGTAAGCAAAGAAACCATTTGTTGTCAGAAGTGCGATTCGAACCCACGCCTCCAGTGGAGACTGCGACCTTAACGCAGGGCCTTGGACCGCTCGGCCATCCTGACTGATCCAAGAGCTAATCTGTAGGACCCGTCTCAAAAATTATAATATAGTGAATGAACTATGTAATGATATGGTAGGTTCTCAGTCATCCATGTCATAGTTAACAAGGGAAGGTTTCTCAGTTGTCAGTCCAAATATATGGGTTTTCATGGGGACATGGAAGAAAGTCGCCAGGGTGACAATGTGCTTGACAATGACAATGCATGGTGCAGGATGTGACGGCATCTTATTGACTTTGTACCCCAATGTGCAATACAGGCTAAATCATATGGTGGGAACAAGATCCACCAATCTTTTGGTCCACAATGTCAACCTGGGTCCAGAAATGTCCTTGCCAGATGGGAAATAGACTGACAATTGGGTCAACATTTTGCAATTATCTTCAATATGCCCAACTGAGTCCAAAAATGTATCTGCCAGATGGGAAATACACTGATAACTGTCTTATTGGTCTAAACGTGGCAAATATTGCCGTACATTGCCCACATTGAGTCCAGATGTGTCTGTTTTGTTTCCTGATCCATGCTATTACCCCAAAAGTGCACAACAAGGCAGAGGGCAACTGGACTTGGTGAAAGGTCCTCCGAAGAAATTTTTTCTCTCATCCAAGAGACTTCTTTAGTTGGTTTTTACACTGAAAGAGTTGGACACAGTGCCCACTTCCTAACCCCTATCTCACAATTGAAAGCTGTGGGGAAAGGGGGGTTCCAAAGCTAATAGACCAATCAACAAGCAATTCTGATGCACTATACTGGCCCATTCAGGATGAGCACTGTATACTCTGACTACAGCAGCACAAGCTCAAATCTCAGTGAAACTTGCTTTGTATGGTAATTACGAGACTGAATGCAAAGTGTGTAACCACCATTTAACTGAAAACCTATCGCTTCTGGTCAATACTGTCAAATTTGGAGCTCCTTAAAGTTATATGGAAGACCAGGTGACTGCTCAACATGCCCCACCAACGTACTGTTTTCAGTCTAAATGGCTTAGGACATTATACCTATGAGCCTACTTTAAATTAGTTGTGGAAAGTTAATTTTTTTTTTTTTTTTTTACCTGTACTCTAGCTAAAAACCAGGCTCCACCGAGATTTGAACTCAGATCACTGGATTCAGAGTCCAGAGTGCTAACCATTACACCATGGAACCTTTAAAAATCCTGCATTGGTTTGCTAGGCAGTTTCTTTCATAATATCCACAAGTATGATATTGATGGTACACAACAATCACAAGGAAGATAAAAAGCAACAATTACAGATCAACTTAAGTCATTTGTTTAGCTAAGCATTCAGAGGAAGTGGGAAAAGGCAAGTCAAGAAAAGGTTTTAAAGGACTTGCCACAAAGAATGAATTCAGCAGTAGATACGTCTACTGTGTACAAACACATGGTAACTTTACATGTGTTGACAAGAAACTTGCTCAGAAGAGGATGTACTCGCAATTGCGTACATTCATGTCCCCTTGTTTACAAAGAATTGTTAAGTTCATTATTCCCAATACCATGTCTCAGATGATAGTAAGCAAAGAAACCATTTGTTGTCAGAAGTGGGATTCGAACCCACGCCTCCAGTGGAGACTGCGACCTTAACGCAGGGCCTTGGACCGCTCGGCCATCCTGACTGATCCAAGAGCTAATCTGTAGGACCCGTCTCAAAAATTATAATATAGTGAATGAACTATGTAATGATATGGTAGGTTCTCAGTCATCCATGTCATAGTTAACAAGGGAAGGTTTCTCAATTGTCAGTCCAAATATATGGGTTTTCATGGGGACATGAAAGAAAGTCGCCAGGGTGACAATGTGCTTGACAATGACAATGCATGGTGCAGGATGTGACGGCATCTTATTGACTTTGTACCCCAATGTGCAATACAGGCTAAATCATATGGTGGGAACAAGATCCACCAATCTTTTGGTCCACAATGTCAACCTGGGTCCAGAAATGTCCTTGCCAGATGGGAAATAGACTGACAATTGGGTCAACATTTTGCAATTATCTTCAATATGCCCAACTGAGTCCAAAAATGTATCTGCCAGATGGGAAATACACTGATAACTGTCTTATTGGTCTAAACGTGGCAAATATTGCCGTACAATGCCCACATTGAGTCCAGATGTGTCTGTTTTGTTTCCTGATCCATGCTATTACCCCAAAAGTGCACAACAAGGCAGAGGGCAACTGGACTTGGTGAAAGGTCCTCCGAAGAAATTTTTTCTCTCATCCAAGAGACTTCTTTAGTTGGTTTTTACACAGAAAGAGTTGGACACAGTGCCCACTTCCTAACCCCTATCTCACAATTGAAAGCTGTGGGGAAAGGGGGGTTCCAAAGCTAATAGACCAATCAACAAGCAATTCTGATGCACTATACTGGCCCATTCAGGATGAGCACTGTATACTCTGACTGCAGCAGCACAAGCTCAAATCTCAGTGAAACCTGCTTTGTATGGTAATTACGAGACTGAATGCAAAGTGTGTAACCACCATTTAACTCAAAACCTATCACTTCTGGTCAATACTGTCAAATTTGGAGCTCCTTCAAGTTATATGAAAGACCATGTGACTGCTCAACATACATACCCCCACCAATGTACTGTTTTCAGTCTAAATGGCTTAGGACATTATACCTATGAGCCTACTTTAAATTAGTTGTGGAAAGTTAATTTTTTTTTACTTGTACTCTAGCTAAAAACCAGGCTCCACCGAGATTTGAACTCAGATCACTGGATTCAGAGTCCAGAGTGCTAACCATTACACCATGGAACCTTTAAAAATCCTGCATTGGTTTGCTATGCAGTTTCTTTCATAATATCCACAAGTATGATATTGATGGTACACAACAATCACAAGGAAGACAAAAAAGCAACAATTACAGATCAACTTAAGTCATTTGGTTAGCTAAGCATTCAGAGGAAGTGGGAAAAGGCAAGTCAAGAAAAGGTTTTAAAGGACTTGCCACAAACAATGAATTCAGCAGTAGATACGTCTACTGTGTACAAACACATGGTAACTTTACATGTGTTGAAAAGAACTTTGCTCAGAAGAGGATGTACTCGCAATTGCGTACATTCATGTCCCCTTGTTTACAAAGAATTGCTAAGTTCATTATTCCCAATACCATGTCTCAGATGATAGTAAGCAAAGAAACCATTTGTCGTCAGAAGTGGGATTCGAATCCACGCCTCCAGTGGAGACTGTGACCTTAACGCAGGGCCTTGGACCGCTGGGCCATCCTGACTGATCCAACAGCTAATCTGTAGGACCCGTCTCAAAAATTATAATATAGTGAATGAACTATGTAATGATATGGTAGGTTCTCAGTCATCCATGTCATAGTTAACAAGGGAAGGTTTCTCAGTTGTCAGTCCAAATATATGGGTTTTCATGGGGACATGAAAGAAAGTCGCCAGGGTGACAATGTGCTTGACAATGACAATGCATGGTGCAGGATGTGACGGCATCTTATTGACTTTGTACCCCAATGTGCAATACAGGCTAAATCATATGGTGGGAACAAGATCCACCAATCTTTTGGTCCACAATGTCAACCTGGGTCCAGAAATGTCCTTGCCAGATGGGAAATAGACTGACAATTGGGTCAACATTTTGCAATTATCTTCAATATGCCCAACTGAGTCCAAAAATGTATCTGCCAGATGGGAAATACACTGATAACTGTCTTATTGGTCTAAACGTGGCAAATATTGCCGTACAATGCCCACATTGAGTCCAGATGTGTCTGTTTTGTTTCCCGTTCCATGGTATTACCCCAAAAGTGCACACCAAGGCAGAAGGCAACTGGACTTGGTGAAAGGTCCTCTGAAGAAATTTTTTCTCTCGCCCACTTCCTAAGCCCTATCTCACAATTGAAAGCTGTGGGGAAAGGGGGGTTCCAAAGCTAATAGACCAATCAACAAGCAATTCTGATGCACTATACTGGCCCATTCAGGATGAGCACTGTATACTCTGACTGCAGCAGCACAAGCTCAAATCTCAGTGAAACCTGCTTTGTATGGTAATTACCAGACTGAATGCAAAGTGTGTAACCACCATTTAACTCAAAACCTATCGCTTCTGGTCAATATTGTCAAATTGGGAGCTCATTCAAGTTATATGAAAGACCAGGTGACTACTCAACATGCCCCCACCAACGTACTGTTTTCAGTCTAAATGGCTTAGGACATTATACCTATGAGCCTACTTTAAATTAGTTGTGGAAAGTTAATTTTTTTTACCTCTAGCTTAAAACAGGCTCCACCGAGATTTGAAATCAGATCACTGGATTCAGAGTCCAGAGTGCTAACCATTACACCATGGAACCTTTAAATATCCTGCTTTGGTTTGCTAGGCAGTTTCTTTCATAATATCCACAAGTATGATATTGATGGTACACAACAATCACAAGGAAGATAAAAAAGCAACAATTACAGATCAACTTAAGTCATTTGTTTAGCTAAGCATTCAGAGGAAGTGGGAAAAGGCAAGTCAAGAAAAGGTTTTAAAGGACTTGCCACAAACAATGAATTCAGCAGTACTGTGTACAAACACATGGTAACCTTACATGTGTTGACAAGAAACTTGCTCAGAAGAGGACGTACTCGCAATTGCGTACATTCATGTCCCCTTGTTTACAAAGAATTGCTATGTTCATTATTCCCAATACCATGTCTCAGATGATAGTAAGCAAAGAAACCACTTGTTGTCAGAAGTGGGATTTGAACCCACGCCTCCAATGGAGACTGTGACCTGAACGCAGCGCCTTGGACCGCTCGGCCATCCTGACTGATCAAAGAGTCCTAATCTGTAGGACCCGTCTCAAAAATTATAATATTGTGAATGAACTATGTAATGATATGGTAGGTTCTCAGTCATCCATGTCATAGTTAACAAGGGAAGGGTTCTCAGTTGTCAGTCCAAATATATGGGTTTTCATGGGGACATGGAAGAAAGTCGCCAGGGTGACAATGTGCTTGACAATGACAATGCATGGTGCAGGATGTGACGGCATCTTATTGACTTTGTACCCCAATGTGCAATACAGGCTAAATCATATGGTGGGAACAAGATCCACCAATCTTTTGGTCCACAATGTCAACCTGGGTCCTGAAATGTCCTTGCCAGATGGGAAATAGACTGACAATTGGGTCAACATTTTGCAATTATCTTCAATATGCCCAACTGAGTCCAAAAATGTATCTGCCAGATGGGAAATACACTGATAACTGTCTTATTGGTCTAAACGTGGCAAATATTGCCGTACAATGCCCACATTGAGTCCAGATGTGTCTGTTTTGTTTCCAGATCCATGCTATTACCCCAAAAGTGCACCAAGGCAGAAGGCAACTGGACTTGGTGAAAGGTCCTCTGAAGAAATTTTTTCTCTCGCCCACTTCCTAACCCCTATCTCACAATTGAAAGCTGTGGGGAAAGGGGGGTTCCAAAGCTAATAGACCAATCAACAAGCAATTCTGATGCACTATACTGGCCCATTCAGGATGAGCACTGTATACTCTGACTGCAGCAGCACAAGCTCAAATCTCAGTGAAACCTGCTTTGTATGGTAATTACGAGACTGAATGCAAAGTGTGTAACCACCATTTAACTCAAAACCTATCGCTTCTGGTCAATACTGTCAAATTTGGAGCTCCTTCAAGTTATATGAAAGACCAGGTGACTGCTCAACATGCCCCCACCAACGTACTGTTTTCAGTCTAAATGGCTTAGGACATTATACCTATGAGCCTACTTTAAATTAGTTGTGGAAAGTTAATTTTTTTTTACCTGTACTCTCGCTAAAAACCAGGCTCCACCGAGATTTGAACTCAGATCACTGGATTCAGAGTCCAGAGTGCTAACCATTACACCATGGAACCTTTAAAAATCCTGCATTGGTTTGCTAGGCAGTTTCTTTCATAATATCCACAAGTATGATATTGATGGTACACAACAATCACAAGGAAGATAAAAAGCAACAATTACAGATCAACTTAAGTCATTTGTTTAGCTAAGCATTCAGAGGAAGTGGGAAAAGGCAAGTCAAGAAAAGGTTTTAAAGGACTTGCCACAAACAATGAATTCAGCAGTAGATACGTCTACTGTGTACAAACACATGGTAACTTTACATGTGTTGACAAGAAACTTGCTCAGAATGATGTACTCGCAATTGCGTACATTCATGTCCCCTTGTTTACAAAGAATTGCTAAGTTCATTATTCCCAATACCATGTCTCAGATGATAGTAAGCAAAGAAACCACTTGTTGTCAGAAGTGGGATTCGAACCCACGCCTCCAGTGGAGACTGCGACCTGAACGCAGCGCCTTGGACCGCTCGGCCATCCTGACTGATCCAAGAGCTAATCTGTAGGACCCGTCTCAAAAATTATAATATAGTGAATGAACTATGTAATGATATGGTAGGTTCTCAGTCATCCATGTCATAGTTAACAAGGGAAGGTTTCTCAGTTGTCAGTCCAAATATATGGGTTTTCATGGGGACATGGAAGAAAGTCGCCAGGGTGACAATGTGCTTGACAATGACAATGCATGGTGCAGGATGTGACGGCATCTTATTGACTTTGTACCCCAATGTGCAATACAGGCTAAATCATATGGTGGGAACAAGATCCACCAATCTTTTTGGTCCACAATGTCAACCTGGGTCCAGAAATGTCCTTGCCAGATGGGAAATAGACTGACAATTGGGTCAACATTTTGCAATTATCTTCAATATGCCCAACTGAGTCCAAAAATGTATCTGCCAGATGGGAAATACACTGATAACTGTCTTATTGGTCTAAACGTGGCAAATATTGCCGTACAATGCCCACATTGAGTCCAGATGTGTCTGTTTTGTTTCCTGATCCATGCTATTACCCCAAAAGTGCACAACAAGGCAGAGGGCAACTGGACTTGGTGAAAGGTCCTCCGAAGAAATTTTTTTCTCTCATCCAAGAGACTTCTTTAGTTGGTTTTTACACAGAAAGAGTTGGACACAGTGCCCACTTCCTAACCCCTATCTCACAATTGAAAGCTGTGGGGAAAGGGGGTTCCAAAGCTAATAGACCAATCAACAAGCAATTCTGAAGCACTATACTGGCCCATTCAGGATGAGCACTGTATACTCTGACTGCAGCAGCACAAGCTCAAATCTCAGTGAAACCTGCTTTGTATGGTAATTACGAGACTGAATGCATAGTGTGTAACCACCATTTAACTCAAAACCTATCGCTTCTGGTCAATACTGTCAAATTTGGAGCTCCTTCAAGTTATATGAAAGACCAGGTGACTGCTCAACATGCCCCCACCAACGTACTGTTTTCAGTCTAAATGGCTTAGGACATTATACCTATGAGCCTACTTTAAATTAGTTGTGGAAAGTTTTTTTTTTTTTACCTGTACTCTAGCTAAAAACCAGGCTCCACTGAGATTTGAACTCAGATCACTGGATTCAGAGTCCAGAGTGCTAACCATTACACCATGGAACCTTTAAAAATCCTGCATTGGTTTTTCTAGGCAGTTTCTTTCATAATATCCACAAGTATGATATTGATGGTACACAACAATCACAAGGAAGATAAAAAAGCAACAATTACAGATCAACTTAAGTCATTTGTTTAGCTAAGCATTCAGAGGAAGTGGGAAAAGGCAAGTCAAGAAAAGGTTTTAAAGGACTTGCCACAAACAATGAATTCAGCAGTAGATACGTCTACTGTGTACAAACACATGGTAACTTTACATGTGTTGACAAGAAACTTGCTCAACAATCAGAATACGTCTACTGTGTACAAACACATGGATGTGACAAGAAACTTGCTCAGAAGAGGATGTACTCGCAATTGCGTACATTCATGTCCCCTTGTTTACAAAGAATTGCTAAGTTCATTATTCCCAATACCATGTCTCAGATGATAGTAAGCAAAGAAACCACTTGTTGTCAGAAGTGGGATTCGAACCCACGCCTCCAGTGGAGACTGCGACCTGAACGCAGCGCCTTGGACCGCTCGGCCATCCTGACTGATCCAAGAGCTAATCTGTAGGACCCGTCTCAAAAATTATAATATAGTGAATGAACTATGTAATGATATGGTAGGTTCTCAGTCATCCATGTCATAGTTAACAAGGGAAGGTTTCTCAGTTGTCAGTCCAAATATATGGGTTTTCATGGGGACATGGAAGAAAGTCGCCAGGGTGACAATTTGTACCCCAATGTGCAATACAGGCTAAATCATATGGTGGGAACAAGATCCACCAATCTTTTGGTCCACAATGTCAACCTGGGTCCAGAAATGTCCTTGCCAGATGGGAAATAGACTGACAATTGGGTCAACATTTTGCAATTATCTTCAATATGCCCAACTGAGTCCAAAAATGTATCTGCCAGATGGGAAATACACTGATAACTGTCTTATTGGTCTAAACGTGGCAAATATTGCCGTACAATGCCCACATTGAGTCCAGATGTGTCTGTTTTGTTTCCTGATCCATGCTATTACCCCAAAAGTGCACAACAAGGCAGAGGGCAACTGGACTTGGTGAAAGGTCCTCTGAAGAAATTTTTTCTCTCATTTCTTTAGTTGGTTTTTACACAGAAAGAGTTGGACACAGTGCCCACTTCCTAACCCCTATCTCACAATTGAAAGCTGTGGGGAAGGGGGGGGTTCCAAAGCTAATAGACCAATCGCAGCAGCACAAGCTCAAATCTCAGTGAAACCTGCTTTGTATGGTAATTACGAGACTGAATGCAAAGTGTGTAACCACCATTTAACTCAAAACCTATCGCTTCTGGTCAATACTGTCAAATTTGGAGCTCCTTCAAGTTATATGAAAGACCAGGTGACTGCTCAACATGCCCCCACCAACGTACTGTTTTCAGTCTAAATGGCTTAGGACATTATACCTATGAGCCTACTTTAAATTAGTTGTGGAAAGTAAATTTTTTTTTACCTGTACTCTAGCTAAAAACCAGGCTCCACCGAGATTTGAACTCAGATCACTGGATTCAGAGTCCAGAGTGCTAACCATTACACCATGGAACCTTTAAAAATCCTGCATTGGTTTGCTAGGCAGTTTCTTTCATAATATCCACAAGTATGATATTGATGGTACACAACAATCACAAGGAAGA